>CANXYC011023999.1:0-13377 GCA_948193065.1 Aleurites moluccanus | reverse complement strand
TGTTAGGTTTTGTTAATTGATGTTATAATTAGTTAATTGGATGTGAATGGATAGCTAATTGATGGTTTATTTGATGTAGAATTGAATTTGGAACCAAAGTGTGCTATATAGGCTATTTGGAGGAATTTGGTGAATTGGCTTGGAAATTGAGCTATTAAACGTGCTTTGGAAGCTTAGGTGAGTTTACATTGCATGAAATTACATGCCTATAACATTGAATTGATGAATGGAAACCATTTGTGAAAACCCTTGTTTGGCCGAACCACTTTTCCCTTCATTTTCCTTTGGATTTTGCTTGATTTTGATTGATTTTCCCTTGCCATTTGATCCCATTTTGATGTTGTTTAATTGTGTTTCTTGATACCTATACTTTATTTTCCAATGTGACTTTGTATTGATTGAATTGGGCAAGTCAAGTTTGCACCTAAACCTAACCTATTGGCTTGCCATTGTATGTCCACCACATGTTCGATGAAATGCCTAGTTTATTTGCCTTTGGTCTATTGGTTTGTATGCCATAGGCCTACCAATTGAATGCCATTGTCGCCAGTGACGTTGGCATGCCAATTGACCTAGCATTTTCCCCCTACTGAACCAACTTTTATTTTATTTCTTTCCTTATTGCTAAACCTTTTATCAGTAATTGTATATTGTATTTGGCATTGCCATTAATCATATTGATATTGAACTGATTGTTATTGGACTGATTAATATCTGGATGCCATTGTTGCTTATGGTATCCTTTGTTATTGACCCTTATATGGTTTGGCAGAGCTACCAATCCGACAGGGTAATGGGGAAATATTATCGGCGATGTGCATATTATATTACTGATACCCTAGCTAGGAGGGGTTATGGTCCTGGCCATAGGGCCTGATCAGCCTTATGCTCACTGATACAAATATGTTATTGGAGACCTACATGGTCGATACTGATACGGATTACTGGAAATTGTATGATTTCTTTTCATATAGTCCATCCAATTATTTGTCTTTTTATATGATACCAAGCCTATATATTATTCTTTGGTTATACTGTATCTTGAAATTGATACTGTATACTGTTATCCTATTGACTGCTTCCATTGCTTATTTGATGCCTATTGTTTATTGTGATGCATGTAAATTTACTGAGTATCATCTATACTCACTGTTTATTTGTTTACCCATTTCAGGAGAGGAGTAGATTGCAGATTTTTGTCTTTTGTCATTTCGGGATATCTACAGACGTTGATCTGATGTATATTTTCTAGATTATTATATTACTCTTATTTTGGTGTTCATTATCTAGCTGCTCCATAGGGTATGTATGGGTTCGCTAGGAGATGAACATATGTATATACTGATGATGATATTTTGAGTTATGTGATGATATTGTGATATGATATTGTGATGATTATAGTCATTTGTAGTAAACTACATAATGAATGATAGAATAACAGAATGGATGGTAACTAATTAAAATGAATATTATATTGCGGTTTATAGATGATGCATGTGATACTGGGTTCTACGGGTGCCGGTCACCATTGGCATTTCCCGTGCCCTAGGACCGTTGATGTCCGGGAAACCGGGTCGTGACACATTATCACACTTTAACAAACACTTGGTGGATATCATTTAAAATTCACATTGATATTTCATCTGTCACGTCCCACTTTTGGGTCGCGACGATCCTAGGTCACCGATAAACTTAAGGTCACCGAAAACTTGTAGAACCCATGAACAATCCAATTGACAATCATTCAATCAATCTTAACTCATTTATCAATGCTTAAATCTCATTTATTGCTTAAAAATTTTACAAAAATTTTACCAGAGTTTTCTTTGTAATTTTAATGTTATTTCCTACTCAAAACCGAGTCTTTCAAAAATTATACAGTCTACACAAAAAAATATTTTTACACTCCCAATAATTTGCCTTCCTTATACCCTCAACTTTATAGTTCAACAGACATACACAATACTTCTAAATCTCTTTTATAATATGTAAATTTCATTTTAGCATTTTCAATATCACTATCTTTATCACTTCACTATCATTATCATTATCACTCATTAAGCATTACACATTACAGTCATTCATTACTAAATCTTAATAGCAAATCACATTATATTTTAACGTCACTTAAATGTCAATTACTTCACTGTTCATATATCACTATAGTACTCAATGATCTAATTATACACCGTACCATGGAGCTCTAAAAATTGATACTCATGACCTTTAGTGAATAAAAATCTACCTCGATGTACTTGACATCCCAAGTCGGAAAAGAAATTGACTTGGAATCAGCTTCCTCTATCTCATCCCTGTAAAAATTATAAACTACTATTTGATGAGTATAAAATACTCAGTGAGTATATGTATATCATTAAACAGGTGATATAAGCTTATGATAACAAAAGATACCAATGGTAGTCAAGTATCAATAATTACAATGAATGGATATCAATATATCCATTTTTACATGTCAAGGTTAATTAATTTGCACACCAAATATCTTTGGAAGTTTGGAACAGATAAAAATCAAATCGATAATAAACAATAATCGATGAAAAAATGACCATCAATGGTAAGCAATAGATATAAGCTTGGAATCAATGAACAGGTAAACAATACTCATATTATGTAGATAAGACAGATAAAGGGCCATGAATACGTATAATCTCATATCAATCTTATGTCAATCTCATATCATATACATAAGGCTGATCAGACCTTATGGCTAGGACAATTAACCCTTCCTAGCTAGGGTATCATTATACAATGTGCACATTGCCGACATTATGTATCCACTACCCCGTTGGAGAGGCAGCTCTGTCAAATCCATATGTAAATAGGCCAATGGAAATCAATAATAATATCAAGTATTCATTAGGAATATTATGGTATAATGGCTTTCGATCGATACACATGGGCTTACTTGTCAATCAATGTCAATACATTTCATTAATCATGTATCGGTTTCTTTACTTGATGCAAAGGTAGCAATTAACAATAAATATCATGGAATGTGGTTAAACATTTGGTGTGCATAGTTTTGGAAACATTTGGATACATGATCAATCAAGAACAATAGGCATTTTGATATCAATAACAATCAATGAATATGGATGATTTTAATCTTTGAGAATGATCAAAGAATGATCAACAATAGCAAAGTAACATTTTAATCAATAAGAAAACATGTTCATCGGGTCAACAAATCAAGGCATGAATATGATGTATACATTACTCACTTTAGCTTATGACTTGAACATTTTCATTCTTTCTTTATCATTGATTCTTTGCCTTATCTCTTATGGTACCCATCGTATCTCTTATTCATTCTTGACTCTACATATCCAATTAATTTCCATTTGGATACTATTTAATATAAAATTATATTACTTATATTTATGTTAAAGAAAATTCCTCAAATTTCCAAGTTTTAGGTTTTGCCTATAAAGAACCTTTACTGGCAGCCTGTGTTTCATTACTCATATCTCTCTCTCTCTTTCTCTACACTTATCCAATTGCTTCAATTATTGTTCCTAATTAAATTTAACATACATATCCAAATTTCATATTAAACTCATTACTATACAATTTATGGTGTTAATTTAAACTTAAGCTTATAACCAACCCTGCTGCCCTGCATTTTGCCCTGTAACTTTGACTTGGCAGATTCTGTTCTTTTGCCAATAACTCAATCTATACTTATCCAATTACTGCAATTATTTTTCCTATTGAAAATAGACATATAATATTATAACATATCCAAATTTTAGAATATTTGGATCACTTACAATTATTAGTGAATTTTCAAAGTTAAACTACTGCCCTGAAATCCTTGTCCGAATAGACTCTGTTTCCATGCCTATAATTAATTTCATGCTCATCCAATTACAAAACTATTTTACAAAAAATTATCTAACATATGAATGAACATTTTTTATGTTTAACACTTTCTCTAATTCAGAATATAAGGTCCTCATATCAATAGAATTTTGTAACCTATATTTTGTTTATCAGTCAATCCAGGTAGATTACACTCATAACCTAATATCTCATAAACCACAAATCTAATTGAAAAACAATTTTACAAGATTATAGATAAGACATAAATGAACACTTTTTATGTTAAACACTTCTTCTAATTCTATCTCTATCATTATTTACAATAAAAATATAGTAACATTTTTCAGAAAACCTAATTCCAGGTCAGTCATAGTTTTTTACTCAATAACTCTTTTCTCACTTTGAATTTTATAAATTTCTTTTTCAAACATATAATTAACATATTTATCTACAACTTTTATTTTTTTTCCATCCTTAAATTCAGTCATTAAAATTTTGGAATATTAGCCATAAGTTACTGCCTCAAATCAGATTTCAGAAACTATATAAACCCTAGCTTATTCTTTACATTTTTAGCTTAATTACCTCAATTATTTGCTAAACCATGCTATAGAACTCTTAAATTAAACTAAAAAATGAAGTTTAGGAGGCTTTACATTGAATTAAATACTTGGACTTCATCCTCTCTTTTCTCCATCAAATTGCTTGAATACAAGTTTCTTCCATCTTTTTCATCACACTTTTTCCTTCTTCACTTCTTTTAACTTGGTTTAATTGCTATATAACATAAAGCAATAATAATTTTTTTTTCTCTCCTATTTTAATGGCGGTTCGGCCACCTCTTTCTCAATAACTATCCATTTTCTTTTCTTTATATACTCCATACATATAAGACAAAATAAATGTAGAAAATTATGGAATTCTCTAGAATTTTGCTTCTTTGTCACATTTTTAATTAATTGACAAATCAATTAATTATTTTCCATAAAAAATCTTCTCTTCACCCACCATGGCTGGCCACCTAGCCTTCTAGAATGGGTGGGTCCCATAACTTTGTTTAATTGCACTTTGACCCAAAATTTTTCTTATTTGTATTTTGACCCCAAAACTTTCTATAATTTATTATGTTTATTCTGTTTAAATTCAACCTTAAGTGTGGGGAGTGAAATACCTTATTTTAAATTGTTCTATTATCTAAAAATAGTTATTAGTCATTTCTGGATCTGTCACGACCCGTTTCCGGATCGCGACGATTCTAAGATGTGAGAGATGCCAATGGCGAGCGGCACCCGTAGAACCCAGTATCACATGCACAGTCTATAACCATAATATATTATTCATTTTAGTTAGTTACCATCCATTCTGTTATTCTGCAATTTATTTTGTAATTTAGTGCAGTTGGCTATAACAGTTGTACTAAAATACCATATACTCATCATATATCATCAGATACATACATATATACATATTCATTTCCTAGCTAACCCATACATACCCCATGGAGCAGCTAGATTATGAACACCAAAAATAATACAAAATTCAGAATATATACATAAAAAACAATTAGCAGAAATCCTCGAATGACAGACGACAGGATTCTGCAATCTACTTCTCTCCTGAAATGGGTAAACAAAGAAAAGTTAAGTATATAAGATACTCAGTGAATCTATATGCATCATCAAATAATCAATAGGTAACAATGGAACAATGGTGCCAATAGGTCAAGATAACAATATACAAAATCAATAACTGGTTACAGAATAATCAAAGTACATAGCATAGGCTCGGTATCATATGGAAAGACAGATAAAGGGATAGACTGTATGAAATCATACAATCCCCAGTAGAATCAATATGGACTATATGCGAATATACAATCTCCAGTAGCATATCAATATCAATGAGCATAAGACTGATCAGGTCTTATGGCCAGGACCATAACCCCTCCTAGCTAGGGCATTAATAATACAATGTGCACATTGCCGATAGTATTTTTCCACTACCCTGTCGGAGTGGTAGCTCTGTCAAGCCACATTAAGGTCAAAATAAGGAAGAAACACATCAATGGACACCATTATACAATAATGGTATCCTCCATATCAATAAGCTCAATATCAATCAATCAATTATCAATGAGATCAATGGCATTGCTATAGATGATATGAAATCAAGGGCAATTGGTTTGGTAATCAACAAAGCCATGGAACCAAAGTTGGCTCGACAAAGGAAAACGATAGGCCAATTGGCATGCCAATGTCACTGGCGACAATGGCATTGAAATGGTAGGCCTATGGAATACAAAGCAATACGCCAAAGGCAAAACAACTAGGCATTTTTATAAACACTTGGTGGGCATACAATGGCAAGCCAATTGGTTAGGTTATAGTGCAAATTTGACTTGCCCATTTGAATCAACAACAAATCACATTTGCAACAACACAATAGGTATCAAAGAAACAAGATTAAAAAACATCAAATGGATCAAAATGGCTATGGAATTCATGAAGAAAATCAAATAAAATACAAGGCATGAATAGTACTTCAAGGTTCGGCCAACATTCAAGTTTCATATATGAATTCCAATTTCAATTCCAATGATATAGGCATGTTATTTGATGCATATAAGACTCAAATAAGCTTCCAAATTGCTTTGAAAAATTGATTTTCTCTACAATTCACCAATTGAGCCAAATAGCACAACTTTATCACAACTTGTGTTCTACATCAAATTAATCACTAATTAGTTGTCTATTAACCACCAATTGCTATATTCTAATATCAATTAACATAAACTAACACTAAATTACTAAACTCATTCATACAACTTCACTAGGTTAGGGAAAATTAGGCATTTTCATTAATTTGCATCAATTGATGCAATCTAACCTAAAACCCATCAAATTCAACCTAAATATCATCTAATTGAACTATTAAAACAAACAAACAAATTGATTACCTTGAGATGATGATCTAGCTGAAACCTTCCTTAGGTTTGTTCTTGATTTGCTTTGAACTTCCAAGTGAAATTTGAATGGAAAAATGGAAGAACTAGTTTTGCTTTTAGGTTTTCTTTAGATTTTTCCTTGAAAATTAACTTAAAAATGAAGGAAAATGGGTGATGGGTGGTTCGTCCACCAAAGGATAAAAGAAGAAGATGAAGAAAGTTGATGGAAAATTGGCTATGTGTTGGTATATATATTAAAATCATATGGCAAATTATATTTTGGTCCTTAAACTATCCAAAAATCATACTTTGACCCCAACGTCTTTTGTAATTTATTCTGACAATTCTGTCAAGATTTGGATTCCAATGAGGGGAGTCAATAAGCTTATTTTAATTTATACTTATTTATAAAAATGATTTCAGAGTCATTTTATAACTCCGACAGACCAATTTTTACTATTCACCTTAAAGTTTCTTTTATTTACAATTTTGCCATTGGTTACTTTTTCAGTGTTCCTAAATGTTTTCACTTATTTCTTTTTACCAAAATTACACAAGCAATATAGTGATCTTTAACCCCCTGGTTAAGTTTAGAAATTCTTCTATTGACCGGACTGCTAATTTCTTGGCAGTGTTCTCAACACCGCCGCTTTCCGGAGAAGTAATTAGTTTGCTTTCTAACTGTGTCTCTAAAATTATTTTCCATCATTTCAAGACTTATGAACCATATAATGAGAACTAAATCATGCATATGAGTTAGAAATTTCTAGGGTATTACAAGATTCCAGACAATGAATTTTCATAATTATCCCCCAAAGTTGCCATAAATTACAATTGTCATTCTTATTTTCAGTATTCCAAAATATTTTTCAACTCTTTCTTTTCACCATAATTTCGCATAAAATTAACTAACTTAATCCCCCAGGTCTGGGTCAGAAATTCTTAAATTAGCTGGACTGCTATTTTTCTAGTAGTGTAATTAACACCGGTATTTTCTGGGACATTATCTCAAAAGCGAACCGGTTAAGGCTAAAAAAATCTTGAACTATTACACTCTATCATTCTCTGCAGATTTCATAATCGATTGAGCCTATTCATACTTAAATTAATATTATATCTGTTACTATAGTCCGTTATATCCATATTGCCTTCTATACTTTCTCACTATTCATTGCTTGGTCTGCTGGGGTATTACACTCTACCCCCTTTAATAAAATTTGTCCTCGAATTTTCTTATCCAATAATACAATCATCGATAGATGTATCTTAAATAGTCTTCAATTATCTTTTCAAATAATTTCTCTATATCACTTATCATCTTACTTGTATTGATGTGTCAAATTCCATAGTTTTCTTATCATTTGCGCTATTTCATAATTCTCATATAATTTCTTGTTAGTATATGATCTATAATCCATAAACAATTGATAATATAGTACTTAAACTTTTAATATACTATACATTAATAATTTCAATCATCTTATCAATATCATTGCATTAATCTTTTATTTTTGTACATTATCACCTTGACTATGCACTCGTTTTCCATGAGCATATTTCCAATATTTCAATAAGCAATAGCTTAATATTTATTTACTTATATCTGAACCTCAATATTTAGTTAATTATACTATTATAGGGGTTGTTATTGTGTCATTTACTTCTCATTATACTTACTCGCTATAACATGTAACTATTCTTACATTACAATCATATGCTTAACTTTTTCACTATTCTATGCCTCAATAGCTTCCATATTCTCTATTACTTGGAATCATCCATTGTACTTGTCATCATTACACTCATTCTATCATTCATTCATTTACAATAATATTATTCTTGTTATGCTATTACTTATAAAACATATTGAAAGTTGATACTAACATAATCAATATCAACTTATCATATACTGATTCAATATTCACAGTAATATCTTTTAGTCACTTTCAATTGTCCTTCACTTTCAATTTACTATCACTTTTATCAATTATCAATAAGCACTTTTTTCTATATTACAATATAATTATATATACATATATATATAACTAGAAGATGAAAATCATAACGGATAACGTTGATAGTTACATTAACATATGATTTCAAATGACGAGACGAAAATCCTATGCTCTATGGTATACTTATTAATTTATTTATACCTATGACACATATTCTAAACCATTAGCTCTGATACCACCTCTATCACGTCCCACTTTTGGGCCGCAATGGTCCTAGGCACGGCTAGACCTAAGGTCACTGGAAACCCATATAACCCATGAACAATCCAGTTAACAATCATTCAATCAATCTTAACTCATTTATCAATGCTTAAACCCAATTATTACTTATAAATTTTACAGAAATTTTGCCAGAGTTTCCTTTGTAAATTTTAATGTTTTTCTCGAACCAAAACTGGGTCTTTCAAAAATTATACTGTCTACACAAAAAAATATTTTTGCACTCCCAATAATTTGCCTTCCTTATACCCTCAACTTCATAGTTCAACAAATATACATAGCACTTCTAAATCTCTTTCATAACATGTAAATTTCATTTTAACATTTTCAGTATCACTATCTTTATTACTTCACTATCATTATCATTATCATTCATTAAGCATTACACATTACAATCATTCATTACTAAACTTTAATAGAAAATCACATTACATTTTAACGTCACTTAAATGTCAATTATTTCACTGTTCATATATCACTATAGTACTCAATCATCTAATTATACACAGTACCATAGAGCTCTAAGAATTGACACTCACGACCTTTAGAAAATAAAAATCTACCTCGATGTACTTGACATCCCAAGTCGGAAAAGAACTTGGAATCAGCTTCCTCGATCTCATCCCTGTAAAAATTATAAACCACTATTTGGTGAGTGTAAAATACTCAGTGAGTATGTATACATCATTAAACAGGTGATATAAGCTTATGATAATAAAAGATATTAATGGTAGTCAAGTATCAATAATTACAATGAATGGATATCAATATATCCATTTTTACATGTCAAGGTTAATTAATTTGCACACCAAATATCTTTGGAAGTTTGAAACAGGTAACAATCAAATCGATGAAAGAATGGCCATCAATGGTAAGTAATAAGATATAAGCTTGGAACCAATGAACATGTAAACAATACTCGTATTATGTAGATAAGACATATAAAGGGCCATGAACACATATAATCTCATATCAATCTTATGTCAATCTCTTATCATATACATAAGGCTGATCAGGCCCTATGGCTAGGACAATTAACCCTTTCCAGCTAGAGTATCATTATACAATGTGCACAATGCCGATGGTATGTACCCACTTCCTCGTCGGAGAGGTAGCTCTATCAAATCCACATGTAAATAGGCAATAGAAATCAATAACAATATCAAGTATTCATTAGGAACATTACGGTACAATGGCTTTCGATCGATACACATGGGCTTACTTGTCAATCAATGTCAATACATTTCATTAATCATGTATCAGTTTCTTTACTTGATACAAAGGTAGTAATTAACAATAAACATCATAGAATGTGGTTAAACATTTGGTGTGTATACTTTTGGAAATATTTGGGTACATGATCAATAAAGAATAATAGTCATTTTAATGTCAATAACAATCAATGAATATGGATGATTTTAATCTTTGAGAATGATCAAAGAATGATTAACAATAACAAAGTAACATTTTAATCAAGAAGGAAACATGTTCATCGGGTCAACAAACCAAGGCATGAATATGATGTATACATTACTCACCTTAGCTTATGACTTGAACATTTTCATTTTTTCTTTATCCTTGATTTTTTGCCTTATCTCTTATGGTACCCATCATGTCTCTTATTCATTATTGACTCTATATATCCAATTAATTTCTATTTAGATACTATTTAAAATAAAATTATATTACTTATACTTGTATTAAAGAAAATTCCTCAAATTTCAAAGTTTTAGGTTTTGCCTATAAAGAACCATTACTGGCAGCCTATGTTTCATTACTCATATCTCTCTATACACTTATCCAATTGATTCAATTATTGTTCTTAATTAAACTTAACATATAAAGTTCTAACATATCCAAATTTCACATTAAAATCATTACTACAAAATTTCTGGTGTGAATTTAAACTTAAGCTTATAACCAGCCCTGCTGCCCTGCATTCTGCCCTGTAACTTTGACTTGGCAGATTTTGTTCTTTTTATAATAACTCAATCTATACTTATCCAATTACTACAATTATTTTTCCTATTGAAAATATACATATAATATTATAACATATCCAAATTTTAGAATATTTGGATCACTGTACTATTATTAATGAATTTTTAAAATTAAACTACTACCCTAAAATCTTTGTCCGAATAGACCCTATTTTCATATCTATAATTAATACCATGCTCATCCAATTACAAAACCATTTTACATAAATTTATCTAACGAACATTTTTCATGTTTGACACTTTCTCTAATTCAGATGTTAAGGTCCTCATATCAATAAAACTCAGTAACCTATATTCTGTTTATCAGTCAATCTGGGCATATTATACTCATGACCTAATATCTCATAAACCACAAATCCAATTGAAAAATAAATTTATAGGATTATAGATATGACATAAATAAACATTTTTTTATGTTAAACACTTCTTCTAATTCTGTCTCTATCATTATGTACAATAAAAATACAGTAATATTTTTCAGAAAATCTAATTCCAGATCAGTCACGGTTTTTACTCAATAACTCTTTTTTCACTTTGAATTTTATAAATTCCTTTAAAAAATATCTAATTAACATATTTATCTACAATTTTAATGTTTTTTCCATCCTCAAGTTTAGTTATTAAAATTTCAAAATATTAGACATAATTTACTGCCTCAAATCAGATTTCAAAAACTATATAAACCCTAGCTCATTCTTTATATTTTTAGCTTAATTACCTCAATTATTTGCTAAATCATGCTATAGAATTCTTAAATTAAACTAAAAACTAAAGTTTAGGAGGCTTTACATTGAATTAAATACTTAGATTTCATCCTCTCTTTTCTCCATCAAATTACTTGAATACAAGTTTTCTTCCATCTTTCTTCATCACTCTTCTTCCTTTTTCACTTCTCTTAACTTGGTTTGATTGCTATAGAACATAATGCAATAATAATTTTTTTTCTTTCCTATTCTAATGGTGGTTTGTTCACCTCTTTCTCAATTATTATCCATTTCCTTTCTTTATATACTCCATATATATAAGACAAAATAAATGTAGAAAATTATGGAATTCTCTAGAATTTTGCTTATTTGTCACCTTTTCAATTAATTATTTGCCATAAAAAAACTTCTCTTCACCCACCATGGCTAGCCACCTAGACTTCCTTCTAGAATGGGTGGGTCCCACAACTTTGTTTAATTGCACTTTGGCCCAATTTTTTTTATATTTGCATTTTGACCCCAAAACTTTTTGTAATCTATTCTATCTATTTTGTTTAAATTCAAACTCAAGTGTGGGGAGTAAAACACCTTATTTTAAATTGTTCTATCATTTAAAAATAGTTCTGGGTCATTTCTGGATCTGAGACAGTGGATTACCATAATTATCCCCCAAAGTTGCCATAAATTATAATTTTGCCATTACTATTATTTTCAGTATTCCAAAATATTTTTCAACTCTTTATTTTCACCATATTTTCACATAAAATTAACTAACTTAATCCCCCTAGGTTTGGATAAGAAATTCTTAAATTAGTCGAACTGCTATTTTCCTGCAGCATAAATAACACCGGCATTTTTTGAAACAGTATCTCAAAAGCGCCCCGGTTGAGACTCAAAAATTCTTGAATATTACACTCTATCATTCTTTTCATATTTTAATAATCGATTGAGCCTATTCATACTTAAATTAATATTATATCTGTTATTATAGTCTGTGTCATGACTCGCTCTCGCGAGCCGGATCGCGACAGTCCTAGAGCACGGGAGATGCCAATGGCGACCGGCACCCGTAGAACCCATCAATCTCATACTATACAATCACTCACAATATCGCAGCGGAAAATATAACTTACCCAATCATTGCAGCGGAAACCCATCATCAATCACATAACAATATATCTATCCACACACTCACATCACATATCACTATACAATCTGTTACTCAGTCATTCATTCTATAACTTCTATAATCTTATACATTTATATTTCATAATGTCTCATACACTTACATAAATAATCCGTCTATACCATTATACAATACCCATGGAGCATCTAATACACATATATAAAAATACAGTATTTGATTAATTACACTATCTTTATTAGACTACAAAATTCCTTTGAGAAACAAAACCAGGAATCTGCCTCCTACTCTGCACCGGCCGAAGGTAAACAGGGAGAAGGTGAGTATATAAGATACTCAGTGAATATATATGCATCGCCAATAAAAATGAGATTTACAGAGGAACCAATGATATCAAATGTTCAGTATAACCAATTTATAGAAGCATTTACAGTAAATGACAGAATAGATCAATAAGGATATCAAAGGTTCAGTACCATAGAGAAAAACAGATAAAGGGTTGGATTGT
>CANXYC011023969.1:0-10570 GCA_948193065.1 Aleurites moluccanus | reverse complement strand
CAACCAATCTTTTTGCAACTGAGTTCAGGACCGAGTCAACCAGTTTGGCAACTGAGTTCCGTAGCGAGTCAACCAGTTTGACAATGAATCAAACAGTGAGTCCAGTGAGTCAGTCAAGCAGAAATTTTTTTTTTTTTTTTTTTTTCGTTTGCTTTTAACAATTAAATAATTTAATTGTCACAAAAATTTTCTTTCAAATCGAATAATGCTTCAAGATTGTTAGAGTTATTAGGTCAAGCAATGTATGCGATTGCTTGAAGCATTACACCCTAGGTATCTAGTTTGGAATACCTAGCATACTGCCCCCAGCTAGCATATATATAGGTTTACACTAGGGTTGAACCAGTTAATGGGCTCTTGCCCATTAGGCCCACTACAAAGGTCCTTTACCTATTAGGATTTATATTAGAACATAAATTAGGGTTATTTAATAAACCCAACACAAACTAGAACCAAAAATTTTCATCTGAGACTCTTAAATTTGAGATTTCTTTCATCTCAATTACAAAAGAAACAAGGACAATGAAGAAATAAAGAAACCAAACCCAAATCATAAGAAACAGAGGAAGGCCATATAAAGGCCTAAATTGAGTAAATTTTAAAAAAATGGAAGCAATTCATAAGAAACAAATAAATGTAATAAACTAAAAGACTGTTGACAAAAAATAGAAAAAAAATTGCAAATCCAGCAAAATCTAAAATCAACACCATCAAAATAGCTTCAATAATACATCAATCAATTCTATGCAAAAAATAAATAAATAAATAAATGAAATTGAAATTGAAATTTTACGTCATGTTCCTGAATTATTTCGCAGAAAATTAAGGTCTTATATGACTCACCTCACCGATTTCACTTTCTAATTGTTTTTCGCCATTTCAGAGTTGAGGACCTTGATGGTGAGATTTTGGCTGGAAGTGCCTGGCTTTAGTTCTTCTACCTTGACAAAAAAAGGCTTTCCATTCTCTGTTGTTGTGGCCACTATTGAGATCGAGAGAGATTGAAAACCATGGCAGCCTCTAGCAGTTGTGAACAGAACAAAGAGAAAGAGAGTGAGATTTTTTATTCGAGAGTTTAGGACTGTTGGTTGTTAAATCAGGTTTTAAAAATATTTGCCACGTATTGATATGTAATTTTTGCCACTCCAACTAGAATTCCTAGTTGGAGTAACAGTCATTAAGTAGAGCAGTGGAGCCAACTATCTTGTGGATAAATGAAAAAGTGGACTGGCACATGTACAAAGTGGAAACGACAACTATTTCCCAGAGGATTTATAAATAAAAGGACTCGCAATCTGTATCAACCCCGATCAAACTCCAATAAAATTAGACAAATTCTCAAATATAGTAATCGAAATCGAATAAGTTTGGCAAATCTACCTTAATTTTTATTTTATCTTACCTCAGCTTAGTTTTGAAGATCCAATAGTTCTTTATCATATAGAAACCAATTTACCATCAACGAAAACAAAATTGTCCTTAGGACGGCAATTTTATCCGACACATTATTACCCGATTTGACCCTATCTTAATATCTTCTCAATTAATAAGTGGGACAAAGTGGATTTTATAATTTAAACTTCAGTTAGGTTATCCAAATCCAATTTAGTTATATATATTTTATGTATTTTAAATTTTTTAAATTATTTATTTAATTTATATTTTTTAGTTTATATTTTATTTTTATGTGAAATTTTAGTTTATAATTTATTTTTTATACGAAATACAAACTATATTTATAAATTATAGAAAAAATTATTTAAAATTATGTTTGAATTGAGAATATAGAATTTATTTAAATTCATGAAATATGAAATCAATGAAATTAATAAATATCACAGTTTGAAATTAAAATAAAATCCTTATTATTTATATTCCCATATATCCATATTTCATTCAACAATAAAATTTCATAGATTTTGATAATAAATTAAACTTGCCTTCCATTTTTCAATATACCTCTTTATATCAAAATTCAATAAAAAATTATAAAAATCAATTAGTGGGTTTTTTAAAAAAATATACAAGGGATATAAATAATTTATCAAAAAATAAGTATAAGTAAATTCTAACTATATTCCCAAATCTTTAGATCATCATGATCTTTTGTTAAGATTTTTGTCACACCCCAAAATCAAAGTGTGACAGATTTAGGGTAAGAGTAGGTTTAATACCACCATAAACCTGTATAACCTAAACCTGGATCAACAATCATCAATAATATTCTATAACCATGCTATATACTATAATAGATAGATAATCTATCAACACAATATCACTTGTTCCTTATCGATCAAAAACAAAATACCATCATCAATAAAGAACAAAGATTACCAATAAGGTTAATCATATCTCAATCTAATGCAATTCAATCTATGGAACCACTGTGATTAGTATTTCAAAATAATACAAAATATCAAATGATTATCGAATCAATACATTAGCTTCTTGGAGAGAGAAAATAATCATTAAGCTTTGTCTATCCTGTCAACAAGTTCTCTAGCACCTGAAATCCATAATAGAAATAGAAAGAATGAGTCGAAAACTCAATAAGTTATGAAGAAACAATAATATTTAGGATTTTACATTAATTGATCAAGAATATATCGAATTCAATATATATATATATATATATATATATATATATTAACAATGTTTTATGAGTACTAAGATTACATTCAATGATATATATTTACGTGCCTACAAAGAAATGACACCCTTCAATGTGACGATAGAACAATCATCAATCCATACCATCCATCCATCGAGATACTACGATCTCATATTATATGTATTCTTGATCAGAACATATGTCCCAAGGCCAATGGGCCTCCCCTAGGTTAAGCTAGTGATACAATTTGACCTTATCAGCTAGGTCACTAGTGCACACAGTCCAACAATTTCTCTCTCATTAAAAAGACGTTCTAAATTGTCAATAGCCATGCAATTGATACAATGAACAATGGGTAGGTATACAGACCTCACATTATCAAGATCATTAACAATATTTAATAAGTTTTCAACAATTGCATATGACCCAAATGGTCTTTCAAAAGTAATATATTTCAATGATGGCTTAAGACCCAATGATATTACAATATAAAAAATAATAACATTCAATATGAAATTTAGTCTAAGAACAATGACTAAACTTCATTTAAGAATAATATTAACGAATGTGGATTTCATAACAAAGAATAAATTATCCCATAACTTACCTCAATCCATAGCTCAACTATCACCACAGTCAACAATCCTTAAGTCCTTGGATTTACCAAACCTAAAACAATAAATTCCTAAAATTGGGTCAATTAGGGTTTCCTCCCCCAAAGCCATTATATAAAGGATTCTAGGATTCTATACCCCTTAGTACTTAATAAAATGATTTCTAATACCAATTAAACCATTAAATGAAGAGTTACGATTCACCATACTATTCACATAAAACCATTAAATCTCACAACTCCCACAACAACCATAATCAATGGCAATAAATGCTCATAAAAGACTACAAACAACCTATAACAACTAATCTAATAATGTCATAATCGATAAACAACTATAGAAGCAAAGGTTTAGGATTTATCTTCAAAACCCTAACAAGAGATTTTTTGAGAAAAGAAGCCCTTGAAATGATTTGATATCTTAAAATGTATTTTCCATGAAGAATCCTTAAAGAAAATGACTATTTGGATAATCAAAGAACAATATGGCTAGTTGAGTAAATGAAAGAAATGAGAAGAAAAAGAAAAAGAAATTTGATTTCCGATTTTCAAAAATCTGAAAATGATTTCTATATATAGAGCCTGAAGTCTCAAGCCCGTGAAGGATATATTCATGCCCCTGAACAACAAAAAGTCAATTTCTCGTATTTAGATAGAGAGCAAAGTAATGACTATGATAAGAGTTCATGCCCGTAAAACATCAAAGTTCAAATTCATGACCGTGATAAGAGTTCACGCTCGTGAAAACAATAGGTTCAATTTCATCAAGGCAATCACTTTTCAAGATGATTCTAATACTCATCAAAACAACTCTAAGATCAATTAACACATTCTAAACAATATCTATAACAAAAAAAAAACAATTCTATAACAATCAATCAATACAATCTATAACCATGGACTATCGATAACCTCATGCAATCATACAAATTGAAATTTTAGGTGTTACATTCTCCTCCCTTAAAGAAAATTCATCCTCGAATTTTAAGAATTTACCTTAAGTATGAAACAAATGAGGATACTTTGCCTGCATGCTTTGCTCACTTTTCCAAGTGCATTCCTCTATGGCTTGGTTCTTAATTATTGGAATCTCCTTGTTCCAATGTCTTCTAACCAATCTATCGATAATGGCAGTTGGAACTTCCTCATAAGACAAATTCGGACCAAGATCCAATGATTGAATTTGAAGCACATGCGAAGGGTTGGATATATACTTTCGAAGCATCAAAATATGAAATACTGGATGCACACTATTAAGATTGGGTGGTAACACTAACTGATAAGAAATTCTCCCAACCTTATCCAATATCTCAAATGGCCCAATGTACCTTGGAGATAACTTACCTTTCTTGCCAAATCTTAGGACTCCTTTCATTGGTGAGACCTTTAAAAAAACCATGTGTCTAATGAAAAAGTAAACATCCTTTCTCTTTGGATCGGCATAGCTCTTATGGCAACTGAAAGCCGTCTTCAATATCTCATTGATGATAGGTAAACTTAACCAACTCAGGGCCTTCAATGCTCTTCTCACCCACTTCATCCCGACACAAAGGAGATCTACACTTTCTACTATACAAAGCCTCATAAGATGCCATCTGAATGATCGAATGGTAGCTATTGTTGTAGGTGAACTCAATCCAAGGCAAATACTTATCCCAATTACCTCCAAAGTCACATCCTTAGCATGTCCTCTAAAGTCTGAATAGCCCTTTTTGATTGTCCATCAGTCTGAGGATGGAAAGTTGTGCTAAAGTCTAGATGAGTGCCTAAAGACTCTTGAAGTTTCTTCTAAAATTTATATACAAACTGAGTGCCACTATCCGATATGATTGGAATTGGAACTCCATGTAATCTTACTATCTCATCAACATGTATCTATGCATACTGAGAAGCCGAATATATAATCTTAACTGGCAGAAAGTGAGCTGACATGGTCAATCTATCAATAATAACCCATATCGAATCATAACCTCTTAAAGTCTTTGGCAATACAACTATGAAATCTATAGTCACTCTCTCCCCTTTCCATTCTGCAATGGTAACTGTTGAAGCAATCTAGAAGGCTTATGATGTTCAATCTTCATTTGTTGGCAAGTCAAACATCTTGCCACAAACTCTACTACATCCTTCTTCATTTCACTCTACCAATATAATCCATTGATGTCGTGATACATCTTAGTCGCACATGGATGCACATTATAAGTAGCATGATATGCCTCCCTCAATATCGACTCTCTCAATCCATCCATGGCGGGAACACATAAACGGTCACCATGTTTCACAAAACCATCCACAACAGCAAATCCTGAAGCTTTCTCAGCTTCCACATCACCCTTAAGCTTAACCAATCTAGGATCTCTATCCTGTGCTTCTTTGATCTGATCAATGAAAAGTGGCTTAACTTGAAAATGTGCAAAAAATACTCCTGTATCCGATAAGCCAAATCAAATCCCCAAATTATGCAATCAATGCAATACTTTGATCAATGACTTTCTATGCACTTGAATATGAGCTACACTTCCCATAGACTTCCAATTTAAAGTATATGCTACCACATTCACCTTTCCAGGGTGATACAATATATCATAATCATAATCCTTAAGCAACTCCATCCATCACCTTTGCCTAAGGTTCAAATCCTTTTGCTGGAAAATGTACTTCAAACTTTTGTGATCAGTGAAGATCTCACACTTCTCTCCATATAAATAATGCCTTCATTTCTTTAATGCAAAAACCACAGCTGCCATCTCTATATCATGAGCTGGGTAATTCATCTCATGCTTTCTCAACTGCCTCGAAGCATAAGCTATTACCTTTCCATTATGCATCAACACACACTTAAGCCCCACTATAGAAGCATCACAATACATAACATATCCTCCCTCACCAGATGGTAAAGGTAGGATAGGTGCGGTCGTGAGATAAGTCTTAAGCTTATGAAAGCTTCCTTCATAGTCATCTATCCATACAAACTTCACCTGCTTCTGAGTGAGCCTAGATAATAGAGCTGCAATCTTGGAGAAATCCTGCACAAATCTCTTATAATAGCCTACCAAACCTAAGAAACTCTGAATCTCTGACACATGTATAGGTCTAGGCCAATTAAGGATCGCATCCACTTTCTTTGGATTGACCTTAAGTCCTTCCTTACTTATCACATGCCCCAAGAAGCAAACATTGTCTAACCAAAACTCGCATTTGGAGAGCTTAGCAAATAACTAGTGCTCTCTCAAAGTCTGCAATACCATCCAAATATGTTCCTCATGCTCCCCCTACTATTGGAATATACAAGGATTTCGTCGAAGAATACAATGAAAAACTTGTTCAAAAATAGCTTGAACACCCTATTCATCAAATCCATAAATGCAGCTGATGCATTTGTTAAGCCAAATGGCGATACCAAGAACTCGTAGTGGCCATATCTCATAAGAAACGCTATCTTAGACACATCTTCCTTCTGAATCCTCAACTGATGATAACCCGACCTTAAGTCGATCTTGGAAAAATAACTTGCTCCTTGTGACTGATCAAACAAATCATCTATCATTGGCAAAGGATACTTATTCTGAACAGTCACCTTATTAAGCTGTCGGTAATCAATGCACAACCGAATAGAACCGTCATTCTTCTTGACAAATAATACGGGTGCACCCTATGGTGAACTACTAGGTCTGATGAACCCTTTGTCAAGTAAATCCTATAGTTGCACCTTCAGCTCTCTTAATTCTGTTGGTGCCATGCGATATGGAGGTATGAACCTCATATTCGTTCTAGGCAATAACTCAATATTGAATTCAATCTCCCTCTCCAACGGCAAACCTGGCAATTCTTCAGGAAAAACATCTGGATATACACTCACAATTGGAATCTGCTTCAATTTCTTCACTTCCTTCCGAGTATCATGAACATATGCCAAGTAACCTTGGAAAACCTTCCTTAGCATCTTCTTCGCCCCAATGGAGGATATCACATTGTAGGGTACTTCACTCCTTTCCCCTTGAAATTCAAACTCCTCACCCTTAGGTGGTTTGAAGACTATCTTCTTCTGATTGCAATCTATGGTTGCAAAATACTTGGACAAATAATCCATGCCCAAGATGACATCCAATTTTAACACCGGTAATTCAATCAAGTCTACTTCCAAACTCTTTCCATCAACACTATACATGCATGATAGAAATTTCGGAACTCAATCTCCTCTTCTAAAGGAGTAGACACAACCATCACATCATCAAGCAACTCACACAACATGCATAATTTCTTAGCAAAACAAGATGATATGAAAGAATGAGATGCTCCTAAATCAAACAATAGTCTTGCATTATAAGCTTGAATAGAAAGAATACATGTGACAACTACATTAATGGCTTGGGCCTCCTATTAATTGAGTGCAAAAACTCTCCTTCTTCTTCTACCCAAATAAGTCTGACCTGGAGTTTGAATTGCAAATGAACTTGATCCTCAGCCCGCTTCTGTACCCCTGCTATAACCTCGGACTACCCCAACTTGAGCACTACTGCTCTCCACTCTCACTATCTGAACCATAGACTGTGAAGCTGGTTGTCTCAAAGTAGTCACTGTCTGTAGGCAATTTTTCACAAAATGTCCAACCTATCCACAGTGGAAACAAGCCCCTATCTCAACATGACATGGTCCTAAACGTCTCTTTCCACAAGTAGGACACTGAAAATTTCCCCCCAAAGGTGCAAAATTAGTTGTGCCCTAACTCATCTGTGAAGTAGATCTAGAAGGATTGGGCCTGTACTATGATCTTTCTAGCTGTCCTCTGAACCCACTCAGAGGAGTAGACTGCCTCAAAATATCTATTCTCCTTACTCCACTGCTATCTCTATTAGGCCTGGAATAACTCTCAACTCTAGCCTTCTTCTTCTATTCTCTTTTTGCTTTCAGTTCCATTTCTCGATTGTCAATCATTCTGGCCTTATCCACTAGTCTTGAATATGAGTCAACCTCATGAGCAGTTAGCACATGAAATAGTGGAGGAATCAAACCTCTCATGAATCGCTGAATCCGAGCAACCTCTGTGGAAACCAATGTTGGAGCATACTTAGCTGATTGAACCTCCTAGTGTACTCTGATATGCTCATTTCCATAGTTTAAACTAGCCGTTCAAACTCTACAGTTCTAACCTCCATCACACTTTCTAGAAGGAACTCATCCATAACCATAGTCTTAAATTGTTCCCAAGTAATATCCATATTAGCCTGGAGTAATCCAGTCACACTTCTCTTATACCAATCTCGAGCATCATTCCATATCAAGTGGCCCACAAACTCTACTGCCCTTCTATCTGGTATCCTTAAAAGATGAACCTTATCCTCTATTATCTCAAGGAAATCAGTGGGATCCACATCTCCCCTATACTCTGGAGGCTTGAGTTTCATAAACTTCTCAAAAGACACCTCCTCAACCTGTGGCATAAAAGGTGGTGGAGGAAGAACCACCAGTGGAACAAGAACTACCGATGCTGGAGGATCCGGTTGTTGCAATCGCTTAGTGATAATCGCCTCCAATCTCTCATAGTTTTGTTGCATCTGATCAAATCTCTGTGCCACCATAGCAACCATCTGAGGTGCAGGTGGAGGAACTACTCCCTCTCCGACACTGCCCACAAAACCCTCCTCTAAAGGATCTTCCCTTCTAGGGCAACCTCATCCACGTCCACGACCTCTACCTCTCCTATGAGGCATCTCGATGCTGATAAAGGAAAACAAACAACTTAGATTCATAACACGAAGGCAAATGCAGATCTATACAAAAGGAATACAAAACAATGACAAAACATGAATCCTATGCTCCGTAGTTTACTTATTCAATCACACTTAAACCAGTGAACTTGCACATCTATCTATCTATTTATAAATTAAACCTATAGCTCTGATACCACCTTTGTCACACCCCAAAACTAAAAGTGTGAGAGTTCAAGGGCAAAGATAGGCTAAATGCCACCATAAACCCATAAAATCCAAACCTGGATCAACAATCATCAATAATATTTTATAACCATACTCTATACTACAATAGATAGATAATCTATCAATAAAATATCACTTATTCCTTATCGATCAAAGACAAATTACCATCATCAATAAGAAACAAGGATTACCAATAAGCTCAATCATATCTCAATCTATTACAATTCAATCTACAGAGCCACTATGATTAGTATTCCAAAATAATACAAAACATCAAATGATTATAAAATCAATATATTAGCTTCTTAGAGAGAGAAAACAATCAAGAAGCTATGTTTATCCTGTCAACAGGTTCTCTAGCACCTGAAATCCACAATAGAAAGAGAAAAAATGAGTCAAAAACTCAAAGTTATAGAGATACAATAATATTTAGGGTTTTACATTGATTGATCAAGAATATATCGAATTCAATATATATATATATATATATATATATAACAATATTAACAATGTTTTATGAGCAATAAGATTACATTCAATGACATATATTTACGTGCCTACAAAGAAATGACACCCTTCAATGTGACGATAGAACAACGATCAATCTATACCATCTATCCATCGAGATACTACGATCTCCTACCATACGTATGCTTGATCAGAACATACGTCCCAGGGCCAATAGGCTTCCTCTAGGTAAAACAACTGATATAATTTGACCTTATAGGCCTCTCCTAGGTAAAGCCACTGATAAAATTTGACCTTATTAGCTAGGTCACTGGTACACACAGTTTAATGATTTCTCCCTCATTGGAAAGGCGTTCTAAATCATCAATGGCCATACAATCCATGCAATGAACAATGGGTGGGTCTAGAGACCTCATATTATCAATATCATTAACAATATTCAATAGGTTTTCAACAATTGTATATGACCCAAATGGTCTTTCAAAACTAATATATTTCAATGATGGCTTAAGGCCCAATGATATTACAATATAAAAAATAATAACATTCAATATGAAATTTAGTCCAAGAACAATGACTAAACTTCATTTAAGAACAATATTAACGAATGTGAATTTCATAACAGAGAACAAATTATCTTATAACTTACCTCAATCCAAAGCAAATATGTCACACCCCAACTCCAGTGGTGCGACGGTCCTAGGGCAAGGGTAGGCTTAAGGCCACCATAAACCCGTAGAACTCACAAATCACAATTCTCATTAATGCCAAATAAATTATAACATCATATAATTTACATATTCATACATATAATCAAAGGGATTCAATCATATCCTTCTATATTATTCTATATCTTTCTCTTGTTCCTTAATGATCAAAAGGAGACATCTCTCATCAAAGAGGAACAAGAGTATCCAAAGGATAACATTCATACATCAAAAT
>CANXYC011023822.1:0-14433 GCA_948193065.1 Aleurites moluccanus | reverse complement strand
TTTTCTTTCATGATGAATGACTTTTCTTTCAAGTCATTTGACTCGTGTGTCAGTTCCAAAGAACCCAACCGGCAAAGTGTCAATCAAAGTCGTTGATCCGTGTGTCAGTCGTACTGGTCCAAACCGACAAAGTGTCATCCTCAAGAATATTTTCAATATCAAACAGTAGGAATAGCTGTGCTTGTCTTTCCCATAAGTCAAACTCATAAAACCTCCCATTTCCCAAAAGCAAGTCAAAGCTCAAGGGGCAAAGCATAAAGGATTCAATGGTTTGAGCAAAAAGGGTTCAGATTCCTCTGATCTTCATTAGTGAATCCAAAGTCGAAATTCTCAAGTGATCCTTGGATCGTATGAATAGCCAAGCCCTCATTACCAAATTTAAAACCTATTGCCTTTTTGAAGTTGGGTCAGGTGTGGAATCAAAAGTGGATCACAAATCAAGGTCCACGAGCCTAAACAGCCTAATTGTCTTTTTGAAGGTCCGAGCCCATTTGAAAAAAAGCCTCTAGCCTGAGACAGAGCCAACCACAAATTCATCCTTCATAAACCTCATTGAACAAATTCATCTTTGGCAAGAACCAAGCAGACAAACTCACAAAACCAATCCTTCGGTCCAAATTGAAACCAATCCACATAGCCTTTCATTAGGTGTCCAAGGTCAAACTGATAGGACCAACTCACATAGTTGACCTTTAGGAGTCCAAAACCATTCAGACAAGGCATACCTGACCTCAGCCTTCCAAGTTAGTCTTTGAACCAATACTGAGCATGGCATCATTCTCAATCCAATATACTCAGTCAAAACTGAATGTGGCTTCAAAACCTCACCTCTCCATTATCACTACCCAACAAATTGCCAACTCCCTCTCAAACCTTTAATGACTACCAAAGTGATCTAAGTCATCATTCCTCAAAAGTAGGTCATCTCTTTGAATCACAGTCCCCAAAATTGGGTCATCTCCATAAGAACCCAAGTGCAACCTTTAGTCCAAACCCTATTCAGACCCATGATCCAAGATCAACCATAGTCCTAACCTTTGATCCAGGATCAAGTCCTAAACTTACCCTTTGATCTAAGATCAAACCCTATTCAAATCCATGATACCAAATCAACCAAAATCTCACCATTTGATCAAACCTGATGCAACCTTTGATCTAAGATCAATGCCCTTAATCTCACCCTTAAAGACCAACCAAATGACCAAGCTACCCCTTTCCACAAGTCACCTTCCTTCAAAGAGTGGGGCATCCTACTAAAATTTCAATCATCTGACATTTCTCATAAATCATCACCAGCCTTTCACTGGTTCAAGATATTAGATTTGACAAAACATGCATTAGAAATAGGATGCATATGCAAATTCAGAGTCTCATTTAGTGTCAATCATAGCTCATTGAACCCTCCAAGAGTAATTGCATTTTCCAAACTAGAACAGAATTAGGTTTGCTGTTTTGAAAAAAAATCGATTGTCTAAAGAGCTTAGGTTTTCATTTTTAGCCTAGCATAGAGTTAGGGCATTGCATCTCATTAAGTTCTTTCCGATTTAGGGCATCCCAAATTGCATTATTTTCCAGACTTTAGGAAATCCTTTAAGCCATACATCATGTCCTTCAACTCAAAGGTTTAAACTTGAACCAAAAATCATTTTAAGCCCAAGTAGCCCTTGGCAAACCAAAAAAATCATTTTAGACCTAAGTAGCCCTTGGCAAGCCAAAAAACATTTTAAGCCTAAGCAACCCCTGGCAAACCAAAAATCATTTTAAGCCCAAGTAGCCCTTGGCAAGCCAAAAATCGTTTTAAGCCCAAGCAGCCCTCGGCAAAATCAAAATCCATTTTTCCTCCAATTTCAATTTTGAAAAACATTCGAAATCAAAATCCATTTTTCCTCTAATTTCATTCTGAAAGATGTTTGAAAATCAAAATCCATTTTCCATTTGATTTCATTCTGAAAGATGTCTAAAATAAAAAAATCTATTTTCCACCTGACTTCACCCTGAAAGATGCTTGAAGCCAAAACTCTTGAATATTCATCCCATATGCTTAGCATAACACCAATATCATCTTTAGCACAACATTCTTATAACCCTCGCAGAGAGTTAGGATCCCTCATTTTGAGATCTATAACAGAGTTAGGCCTCTCCTTTTCTAAAGTCAACCATTTCAGACCATCCTAAGGGTAGCTTTAGGAACTTTTCAGATCATCCTAGGGGTAGCTTTAGGATCTCATCAGACCATTCTAAGGGCATCCTTAAAAGCTTTTCAGACCGTCCTAAGGGTAGCTTTAGGATCTTATCAGACCATTCTAAGGGCATCCTTAGAAACTTTTCAGACCATCATAAGGGTAGCTTTAGGATCTCATCAGACATTTCTAAAGGTAGCCTAAGAATCTTTTCAGACCATCCTAAGGGTAGCTTTAGGAATCTCATCAGACTTTTCTAAGGGTAGCCTTAAAAGCTTTTCAAACCATCCTAAGGGTAGCTTTAGGAGCTTTTCAGACCATCCTAAGGGCAGCCTGAGGAACTTTCCAAACCATCCTAAGGGTAGCTTTAGGAACTTTTTGGACCATCCTAAGGGTAGCTTTAGGATCTCATCAGACTTTTCTAAGGGTAGCCTTATAAGCTTTTCAGACCATCCTAAGGGAAGCTTTAGGAACTTTTCAGATCATTCTAAGGGTATCCTTAGAAACTTTTCAGACCGTTCTAAGGATAGCTTTAGGATCTTTCTAGATCATCATAAGGGCAACTTTAGAATCTCATCAAACTTTTCTAAGGGTATCTTTAGAAGCTTTTCAGACAATCCTAGGGGTTTTCAGACCATCCTAAAGGTAGCTTTAGGATATTTTTTTGACCTTCTTAGGGGAAGCCTTAAGAGCACCTCTTCGTACCCTTCCTAGGATAGCCTTAGGATATCTTTACCTGTGTCCACTATTAGCATGATTACTCTTCTAGAAAAGTAACCATGCTGAGCATTCCTCTATTTGAAATAGACAGGAACAACCCAGTTCACTTACATCACGTTTGTCATTCAAAATGGACAGCTGTGATGGGGGCAGCTGTGAACACTCATTTTTTACACCCTCGGACTCGCATCAACCCGAACGGCATTCCCTAGAACCAAACCCGTACTCAGACAGACTCCTCAAAATGAAGTTGTAGCACAGGTGCCGCCCTTCAGGCTTGGCCTTGCCGCCATCCCCTCTGGGCGGCAGCCGCCGTGCAGTGAGGCTCCTTTCTGCGGCAGCCGCCCTCCTTCACACCTTGTGTCTCCAAAACATTTTGGCGGCGCTGCCACCCCCTTTCGGCGGCAACGTCTCCTCTTTTCGGCGGCAGCGACGGTCTGCACTTGATTTCTTCCGAATCCCACATCAAAAAATGATGGGATTCGACCCCAAAACTCCTATTATAAATAGAGAGCCTCCCCCCACCTTCCAGGACACACAAAAACATAGAGTGACACATAGAAACTCACAAAGACTCACGAAAACAAGGAAAAGAAGACAAGAAATCATTTTCGTCACTAGATTTTGTCTTTTTTCCTCTCCAAGTGATATTTCCTTCTTTTCTAGCTCTCTTTAAATTTAAAGAGTTGCTATTAGGGGCGTATTGAGTCTCTTAGTTGAATATTTTTTCGAAGCAAGGTCCTCCGGCGGTTGTTTTCTTAAGAGCTAAGAAGGCATCCCGACCCATCTCCTCGAGCGTCATCCGATTCAAGGTGGAACTCCGGTTCGGAAGAGTATTCCGTCTGCCAGCATCCCTAAAAGCTAGGGCAAAAGTATCATTTCCTAACTCATCTTTTTTTATTTTGGTAGAGCATTAAAATAAAGAATCAAAACATGATAAATTAGGCATAAAATCAACCCTCCTTCGCGAAAAGGAAGAACTGCGTGGGTTTTGATTCCCATTCGACGAGATACGCAAGCAAGCTGTATGAAAGCTTCAAATCCAAAAATGACAAAAACCTTCTCTTTTCTTTTAATTATTTGTTGAATATACTATTTGGGGAATGTGTGATCAACCTAGAACTCATAAGGGCTAGAGTTGATATCCCCTATTTTTGAAGTTTTGCGATGTAATAATTTACTTTTATCGCTCTCTTTAATTATTTTATTCTATTTCAATTGTTCATGCACTTATTTATTTACTCATACATCTTATATGTCATTCTTTAATTGTTCATGAAAATCATTTTAAATCAAGGTTAAAAGTGAAAGCCAAGTTCAACCAAAAACCTAGTCCCCGAACCCTCTTTGGTTTCGAAGACTAGTGCACTTTTTCCTTTGGGATAAGATTGGAGTCAAAATGGGTTTTTACTTTAAATTTTCCTTACAAAAATAACTTAAGGTGGCGACTTCAAAAATCAAAATCATTTTCAAATAAAAGGCGCTAAGCTCGTCTCCTCCATGAGAAATTTCCCCATGATGAGCACTCCGATGCCCCAATGCCTCTTTTTCCTTCGAAGAGAGCGAGCTCGGACAGCGGTGCTCGGGAGAGGCCTCATAGGCCCCGGCGGGCAAAAATATAAAATTGAGCCAAACCCTTTTTTTTGGGTCTTATAATGATATATATCATCATTTAAGTCCTATTTGAGACTTATTTTAATATTTTTATGCTATATGAGACATTTGCATATAATATGTTATAACAGGACTACTTCAATGGTATAGTTATAAATCCATCGGTTGTGTACACAGATATTTGTTATGACCTCTGCTAGGGAGGCGTAAATTCCCTATGTCATGGTGTGATTGGTTGGAAATGGTGTGATTGGGTGAATATGTGATGGAAGAGAATTGAAGTTACAATTTGCTATATGATACAGTATAACATGTTACAGGCTCCTGTTATATTATATGCATTATAGTTCATAATATGTATTTCCTCATGCTATTTCCAGTATTCATATTTATAGATCATTAATAGATAGATGTGACTGTCATGAATAATACTGCATACTCATATATATATATTGACTCACTGAGTATAATGTTATACTCACCTTTTCAGTGGTTACATGTTTCAGGACCTCAGTGAGGCAGTCATCCATCGGCTACATCATCCACAGCCTTGGATCACAGATGTATGTATTTGAGGTCACTCCTGTGTATAGAGGTTCCTTGGTATATAATGTATAGAGGGTTTGGATTGAGTAAAAATTAAGTGTCTAAAATGATTAAATGGTAATTAGATATGACATGATAATGTATATGTTGTACATATATATGATATAAGAAATTGATATGATGTATATATGATATGTGTTATGAATGAAAATATTGAAGTGCATATTGAGTTGTGATTGACTACTGGAGGATAAAAGGGTATGTATGTTATATTAGGAGTACAAATTTATATGTTTTGTGGATAGCTTAAGTCAGAGTTACAAAGGAAACTCTGTTAGTTTTTCTGCATGAACATTATGATGTTTTAGAAAAAAAAATTATCACCTAAAATGTATCACAGGTTAAGTAATGATTTTAAAAGTTAAGTTAAAGTAATAACATGAGTTCTTCGATGTACTGGTCGCTTTTGGAATTACCCGTACCCTAGGACCATCATGATCTAAAATTAGGCCGTGACACCTTTGATCCAAGATCAAACCCTGTTCAAATCCATGATGCCAGATCAGCCAAAATCTCACCATTGTGATTAAACTTGATGCAACCTTTGATCCAAGATCAACGCCCTTAATCTCACCCTCAAAGACCAACAAAATGACCAAGTCATCCTCTTCCACAAGTCACCTTCCTTCAAAAAGTGGGGCATCCTGCTAAAATTTCAATCATCAATATGACATTTCTCATAAATTGTCACCTTACAATGCATATTAGTCTTTCACTGGTTCAAGGTATTAAATTTGTCAAAACATGCATTAGAAACAGGATGCACATGCAAATTCAGAGTCTCAATTAGTGTCAATCAAAGCTCATTGAACCCTCCAAGGGTAATTGCATTTTCAAAACTAGAACCGAATTAGGTTTGTTCTTTTAAAAAAAAAACTCAATTGCCTAAAAAGCTTAGGTTTTCACTTCTAGCCTGGCATAGATTAAGGCATTGCATTTCATTAAATTCTTTTCAATTTAGGGCATCCTAAATTACATTATTTCCTCAGACTTTGGAAAATCTCTTAAGCCATGCATCATTTCCTTCAACTCAAAGGTTCATAAGTCACATATCATTAAAGTCTCACTTATTTAATCTTGAACTTGAAGAGATAAAAATCGTATTAAGCCCAAGTAGCCCTTGGAAAACCAAAAATCATGTTAAGCCCAAGTAGCCCTTGGCAAACCAAAAATCATGTTAAGCCCAAGTAGCCCTTGGGAAACCAAAAATCATTTTAATCCCAAGCAACCCTTGGCAAACTAAAAATCATGTTAAGCCCAAGGAGCCTTTGGCAAACCAAAAATCATGTTAAGCCCAAGTAGTCCTTGGCAAACCAAAAATCATTTTAAGCCCAAGTAGCCATTGGCAAACCAAAAATCATTTTAAGCCCAAGTAGCCCTTGACAATCCAAAAATCATTTTAAGCCCAAGTAGCCCTTGGCAATCCAAAAATCATTTTAAGCCCAAGTAGCCCTTGGCAAACTAAAAATCATGTTAAGCCCAAGTAGCCCTTGGCAAACCAAAAATCATTTTAAGCCCAAGTAGCCCTTGGCAAATCAAAAATCATGTTAAGCCCAAGTAGCCCTTGGTAATCCAAAAATCATTTTAAGCCCAAGTAGCCCTTTGCAAACTCAAAATCATGTTAAGCCCAAGTAGCCCTTGGCAAACCAAAAATCATATTAAGCCCAAGTAGCCCTTGGCAAACCAAAAATCATTTTAAGCCCAAGTAGCCCTTGGCGAACAAAAAATCATTTTAAGCCCAAGCAAGCCTTGGAGAACCAAAAATCATTTCAAGCCCAAGCAAGCCTTGGCAAATAAAAATCATTTTAAGCCCAAGTAGTCCTTGGCAAACCAAAAATCATTTTGAGCCCAAGTAGCCCTTGGTGAAATCAAAATCCATTTTCCACCCAATTTCATTCTGAAAAATGTTTGGAATCAAAATCTATTTTTCCATCTCACCTCCAAACCCTGCAAGATGCGATCAGAATGCATTCTTTTATTTCGAACAGACAAGTCCAGCCCAGTTCACCTACATCACGTCTGTCATGCAAAATAGACAGCCGTGATGGGAGTAGCTGTGAACGCTCATTTTTTGCACCTCTTAGACTTGTGTCAAGCTGACCGGCACTCACCGAAACCAAATCTATAGTCGAACGAACTCAGAAATGCATCGAAATGAAGTCAGACCTGAGTTGCCACCCTCAAGGGAGGGCTATGCTGCCCTCCTTAGGCGACAGTGCCGCCACCCCCTCCGGCGGTACCGCCGGTCACTTTTTGGGCTGCCGCCCTCCCTCTCAGCCCATGCTGCCAAAGGCCCTGGCACCGCCGCCCCCCCTCCAGTGGCATCCCCCTTGCCTATAAATATGAGACCCCTTCTTCATAATTCAACATCCTAAAATCTCTAGAAGTTTAATTTTCCTTCTTAGATTTCATCTATTCTGCCTCATATACCTATTTCTTCTTATTTCTTTAATTCTCTTTGAGTTAAAAGAATAATCAATTTTGGGCGTGTGGAGCCCATTTTCTTTAGTTCTCTTTGAACTAAAGAAGGATCAAATCAGGGGTGTGTGAAGCCTCAAAATTATTTCTAGCAAAATCACTCTATTGATTTGCTTGTTTTGAATTATCAGATAAAAGACAATCCGACCGTCTTCCCGCACTTCAACCGATCCCAAGTGGAGCTCTGATCCGGGCAAGCAATCTGACTGCTTTCTTCTCAAAAATCTAGATAAAAGATAATCTGACCATCAATCCAACCACCGATATAAGGTGAAATTCCAATCCGAGCATGCAATCCGACCGCTTTCTTCTTAAAAAGCCAGATAAAAGGCAATCCAACCACCGATCCAAGGTTAAATTCCGATCTAGGTGTGCAATCCGATCGTCGCCTCCTAAAGAGCAAATTGTCAGGTAAAAGGCAATCAGACCGCGGCTAATCCAACCTCCTCCAAGTGCTTCAATCAAGCCAAGGTGGAACTCCGATTCGAGCTAGCAATCAGACCGCCGCCTTCCCAAAAAGCAAACGAGAAGTTATCATCTCCTAACTTTTCCTATTTCTGATAGAGCATCAAAATAGGAAAATCTCATTTATTTTAGTAGAGCATCAACAAAAAGAGTCTGAAACATGATAAGTTGGGCATAAAATCAACCCTCTTTCGTAAGAAGGGAGAACTGTGTGGGTTTTGATTGCCATTCAAGCGGGATACGCAGGCAAGCTATCTAAGAGCTTCAAACCCAAAGATGTTAAAAACCATATCTTTTCTATTAATTGCTTTACTAATTGATTTATTAAATGTATTATTTGGGGAATGTATGATCAACCTAGAACCCATAAGGGCTAGAGTTGATATCCCCTAATTTGGAATTTTTGAATTGTAATAATTTAATTACCGCTATCTGAACTGCTTTATCGCTTTCATCCATTCACTTACTTGTTCATACATCTTTATATCTCATTCTTTAAACTGCTCATGAAAATGCTTTAAATCAACGTTAAAATTAGAAGCCAAGTTTAACCGAAAACCTAGTCCCCGAATCCTATTGGATTTCAAAGACTAGTGCACTTATTTTTTTTAGGATAAAAATTGGAGTCAAATTGGGTTTTTACCTTAAATTTTTCCAACCAAAATAACTTAAGGTGGCGACTTCAAAACTTCAAAATCATTGTCAAAAAAGGGAGCTAAGGTCGCCTCTCAATCCGTGAGAAAATCATCCCTAAAAAAATGAGCATCCCCGATCTGATCCTCCTTGGACGAGAAGGAGTGCTCGGGCGAGGCCTCACATATAGCTTTTGTGACCTCTAGTTTTTAACGGTGATGGAGATAATGGTTATGGTAGCCTCTGATTGTCGCTCATTTTGGCACATTAAATTGGTGTTGTTCTCATCTCGTTGCCACCATCATTGTCAAGCCCCCAAACCCGAGGGCATATGATCAACACTAAAGAACTGGAAAGTATAAGGCTTTCAAAACTCGTAGTCAGTCTGACTATTTGCTAAAAGACAAATTTTCAATATGACAGTTGTAACTATTACAAAATAAGGGTTATAAGCCCACCTGTTAAGCATAATTTGAACAACAAATTAATTCTCTGCTCTATAGAGCTATCATTTCAATTATATCACATTAAGATCAAGGTTTCTACTTAACAGAATAACACATCAACTAGATAGAGGAAGCTCAGTTATCCTCCAACTCAACAAAACTCTAACTTCTCAAGATAACTTACACTCTAAAAGAACTAGGGAGACAAGGGTGAGCGTCTCAACATAGTGGATAATATTAACCAACATATAAACCTGGTGCAACCTGATTATTTTACTATAAAGAATGCTCATGTAACATGTCATAAAAGCAAGTAATCATATAATCAAATAAGGATGTAAATTAGTCCACAGAAACCACGCTAAATATCAATCTAGGGAGCTAATCTCCCTATACCTATGTTTCTGATTCTAAATATTATCTCTTATGTCCAAACATATGGTCCCAGTCGTCTCTAGGCCAAACTAAGTAGCGTCGAGTAATGAGAAAACTCCCAAGTTGTCATACACCAGTCATAACTCATCAAATCATAATCATCATACCATAATCATATTCACAAACCTAAGCGGTCCATATCATTATAATTGCTTCTAGCAACCATAAGTAATATGCAACACAAATTATAATAAAATAAACACATGTCAAAATGCACAAATAATATACATAATGCATGACTACATATATATACAGGTAACATATGCCGATGCATGAAAAGCAAAAAAATATATTAGGAAGTATCACCCAGAATGCGATGAAAATCCAAGTAACCCTCTCACTGAAGCACCTAATAACTCTAATTCTTCTATCAAAATTTCGGCATAATCTCTCCTTAAACAATAACATTTTCTAGCTATGTGAACACTTATTTTTTACACCCTTCAGACTCGTATCAACTCGAACGGCATTCCCCGAAACCAAACCCGTGCTCGGACTGGCTCAGATAGCCTCATAACGGAGTCGGGCCAGTACTGCCACCCTCTAGGCATAGCATTGCTGCCCTCTAGGCGGTATCTGCCATACCCAAGGGCGGCAGCATAGTTCCTTGCCACTGTGCCTCCCTCCTTCAGTCCCTGTGCCACCCTCCTTCAGTCCCTGTGCCGCCCTCCTTCAGTCCCTCTGCCGCCACCGCCTCTGGCAGCACCGCCACTCCCTTCTGGCAGCAACAGCTTCTCTTGCCGGCGGCAGTGACGTTCTGCACCTGTTTTCCTCCGAATCCCACATTGAAAAATGATGGGATTTAGCCCCTTAAACTCCTATTATTAATAGAGAGCCTCCCCCCCCCCCCCCCCCCACACTTCAGACATAGAGAAACACACAAAGACTCATGGAAACAAGGAAAAGAAGATAAGAAATCGTTTACATTATTAGATTTCGTCTTTTTTCCTCTCCAAGTTATATTTTCTTCTTTTTTAGCTCTCTTTGGATTTAAAGAGTTGTTATTGGGGCCGTATTGAGCCTCTCAGTTGAATATTTCTTCGAAGCAAGGTCCCTCTATTGGTTTGTTTTCTTAAGAGCTAGGAAGGCATCTCGACCCATTTCCTCTGGCTTCATCCGATCCAAGGTGGAATTTCGGTCCGCAAGAGCACTTCGTCCGCCAACATCCCTAAAAGCTAGGGCAAAGGTATGGTCTCCTAACTCATCTTCTTTATTTTGGTAGAGCATTAAAATAAAGAATCAAAACATGATAAATTGGGCATAAAATCAACCCTCCTTCGCAAGAAGGAAGAACTGTGTGGGTTTTGATTCCCATTCAACGGGATACGCAGGCAAGCTGTATAAAAGCTTCAAATCCAAAAAAGACAAAAATCATCTCTTTCCTTTAATTATTAGCTTTACTTTATTTGTTGATTTTATTCTTTGGGGAATGTGTGATCAACCTAGAACCCATAAGGGCTAGAGTTGGTATCCCTTATTTTGGGATTTTGAAGTGCAAATTTACTTTTGTCGCTCTCTTTAATTATTTTATTTGATTGATTCTATTTCAATTGTACATCCATTTATTTACTTGCTCATGCATATTACATGTCATTCTTTAATTGCTCATGAAAATCATTTTAAATTAAGGTTAAAATTGAAAACCAAGTTCAACCGAAAACCAAGTCCCCGAATCCTCTTTGGTTTCGAAGACTAGTGCACTTTTTTCCTTTGGGATAAAATTGGAGTCAAAATGGGTTTTTACCTTAAATTTTCTCAATAAAAAATAACATAAGGTGGCGACTTCAAAATTCAAAATCATTTTCAAACAAAAGGCGCTAAGCTCGTCTCCTCCGTGAGAAATTGCCCCATATGAGCACTTCGATGCCCAACGCTCTCTTCTTTCTAAAAGAGTGGGCCCGGACGAGCGGTGCTCAGGCGAGGCCTCACAGCTGGCGACTCTACTGGGGAAAAACTTTTTTTTTAAAAAGTTAAAGAGGACTACCAATTGCTTGAAAATCTTTTCAAAAATGACTTTTTACTTGGCTTTTAGTTTAACCTTGATTTTCATGCATCACTACATCACCAGTTACGAAGTTCAACCTTTGGATAGCAAGTAGCATTGATCCGACAACTCTCTTTGAGTATGTTGGGAGATAGCTAAAGCATCCACCCTGTGACGAATCTTCAAAAACTTTTTGAAGTGTAACGAGCAGTAGTACTGTTGGACCCACGCGAAACTCATTGTTTCACATGTGGTTAGGTATATCACTGCGCTAGTGTGATGGGTACCCTTAAACCAAACCACCTAGCCTTCATGTAATGGACATTAGACCTTGGACCTTAGGGCCCATGAACCATAATAATGTTAAGCTATCATCATGAATCAATTTTCTTCATGCACATGCATACATGCATTCATGCCTCATAAAGCATGCATTCCATTTTTTGAGTCTAGGTTGTACCTTGAATCAGTTGAGAGTCAATCCAAATGGACCTAAGGCCCATCAGCCTCAAATACCTCTCAACCCAAATGGACCTAAGGCCCATTAGCCTCAAATACCTCTCAACCCAAATAGACCTAAGGCCCATCAGCCTCAAACAACACTAATCGAAATGGACCCAAGGCCCATCAGTCTCAAATACCTCTCAACCCAAATGGACCTAAGGCCCATCAACCTCAAATACCTCTCAACCCAAATGGGCCTAAGGCCTATTAGCCTCAAACACCTCTCACCCAAATGGAACCAAGGCCCATTAGCCTCAAATACCTCTCAACCCAAATAGACCCAAGGCCCATCAGTCTTAAACAAAACTAACCCAAATGGACCCAAAGCCCATTAACCTCAAACAACAAGATCTCTCCTAAAGCCAAAAACCCAGTTGGCACCATCACCACTACCTAAAGCCCAAATCTAGTTGGCACCATTATCTCTTCCAAAGCCCAAAACCATTTGGCACCAATATCTATCCTAAGCCAAAACCCAGTTAGGACCATCACCACTACCTAAAGCCCAAATCCAGTTGGCACCAAGATCACTTCAAAGCCTAAAACCCATTTGGCAAAAAGATCTCTCCTAAAGCCCAAAACCAAGTTGGTATAAAGATCCCTCTAAAGCCCAAACCCATTTGGCAATATTATCTCTCCAAAACCCAAACTCAATTGTCCCCAAGATCTCACAAAGCCTAAACCCAGCCCAATTGCCTTTGGACCTCTGTGCTTTAGAGTAAAGCCCAAAATCATAAAATCCAAATAACTTTGGCCCACCTTACTTTAGGAATCAATTTCCTAGAAATTTGCAATGCATAACTTTTTCCTCATAAACCTAGAACAGAGTTAGGTGTCCTTTAAACCTAGAATAGAGTTAGGTGTTCTTTTTCCTATAACCCTAGAACAGAGTTAGGTCTTCCTTTTCCTAAAACCTAGAACAGAGTTAGGTTTTCCTTTTCCCTATAAGCCTAGAACAGAGTTAGGTGTTCTTTTCCCTATAAGACTAGAACATAGTTAGGTTTTCCTTTTCCCTATAAGCCTAGAATAGAGTTAGGTATTCCTTTTCCTAAAACCTAGAACAGAGTTAGGTGTCCATTTCCTCATAAACCTAGAACAGAGTTAGGTGTCCTTTAAGAACCTAAAACAGAGTTAGGTGTTCTTTTCCCTATAAGCCTAGAACATAGTTAGGTCTTCCTTTTCTTAAAACCTAGAACATAGTTAGGTTTTCCTTTTCCTAAAACCCAGAACAGAGTTAGGTTTCCTTATAAACCTAGAACAGAGTTAGGTGTCCTTTTCCTCATAAACCTAGAATAGAGTTAGGATTCCTATAAACCTAAAACAGAGTTAGGTGTCCTTTAAACCTAGAACAAAGTTAGGTGTCCTCTTCCTTATAAACCTAAAACAGAGTTAGGTGTCCTATAAACCTAGAACAGAGTTAGGTGTTCTTTTCCCTATAAGATTAGAACAGAGTTAGGTTTTCCTTGTCCCTAAAAACCTGGAACATAGTTAGGTTTTCCTTTTCCCTATAAGCCTAGAATAGAATTAGGTTTTCCTTTTCCTAAAACCTAGAACAAAGTTAGGTTTTCCTTTTCCTTTCCCTAGAAAAGAGTTAGGAGTTCTTTTTTCTATAAGCCTTAGAACAGAGTTAGGTCTTCCTTTTCCTAAAATCTAGAATAGAGTTAGGTCTTCCTTTTCCCTAAAAACCTAGAACAGAGTTAGTTGTTCTTTTTTCTATAAGCCTGGAATAGAGTTAGGTCTTTCTTTTCCTTAAGAACCTAGAACAGAGTTAGGTGTCCTTTTCCTAAAACCTAGAATATAGTTAGGTGTTCTCTTCCCTATAAGCCGAAAATATAGTTAGGTTTTTCTTTTCCCTTAAAACGTAGAACAGAGTTAGGTTTTCCTTTCCTTATAAGCCTAGAATAGAGTTAGGTTTTTCTTTCCCCTAAAAACCTAAAATAGAGTTAGGTTTTCTCTTCCATGTACTAATCCCTTTCCTTATCTTTTAAAGGTACCGATGGCTAACCCAACCAATATAGATGCCATGGACACACTTCTCACCACCCTCATCAAAAGGCAAGAGGAGAATTTTGAAGCCATGCTCAATTCCACCCTTAGTGCTCAACAAATCCATTTCAATGAAACCTTAATCGCTCAACAAGCCAGCTTTAATGAAAGATTGATAGCTCAACAGGCTGACTTTTCTAAAGCCCTGACCGCTCAACAAACTAGCTTCCACAATGCACTAGCTTATATGACCAAAGCCTTGAATTCCCAAATTGATGAAATAAAAGCCATGAATCAGACCAGACCCAAACCAGCTAATCCAAGCTCTTCAAATACACTTCAAGTTAACCTGACCAACACCAACCCTTCCTTTTCCTTGAAT
>CANXYC011023781.1:0-39264 GCA_948193065.1 Aleurites moluccanus | reverse complement strand
AATTTTCAGCTAGAATGAGGACTCATTTGGTAACCTTCACGATAGCCAACAGCATTGTTAAGCAACTGTAAGATACATGTGTGACAGCCATGATAAAGATGAAGCGATGCAACTGCTCAAGTCCTTCATATGACACAAATGGCTCATGTCCCTGAGAAATAGAACAATTATGAACATGTCATAGTGCATCCTAAATGAGAGAAAAAAAATAATTAAATATATTATTAAATTAAGAAAATTCTTTTCTCATGCGTTTAACACGAGAGAGAGAGAGAGAGAGAGAGAGAGAGAGAGAGTAGTTTTTTAGAATATGTGCATAGAATTTGGGGACTTTTAAAGATGCACTCTGTTATTTTTTTTTTTTTCCTTTCAGTCGTTACATTTAATGGAAGATAATTGATCCTCCTTGTTGGATATCATCTCTTCATTTTACTGTTTAAAATTTTTTCTTTTAATCTAAAATTATCTCTCTTTCTCTCTCTCTCTCTCTCAATAAATTATTTATGTGTGTGTGTAATGTTCCAACTTACAGAAACCATGTACAGCATTAAGGTAAGATCCTGAACAATATTTTACAAGGAAAAACAACATGCCTCTTTGCAGGTATTCCGATCCAAGCCATTCAACATTCTCCGGACTGAGAGAGGCAGAACAGAAAGCATTAATAGTTTACGCCCCTGGGAAGAATCTTCTTCCTTTTCTTCATCAATCTCGGATGTAGAGCATGGAGTAAAAGTACTGTCATAGAACTTTGATGGAATGCAAATATTGGCTATTGTGCTTGAGGTAGCTGTTAGAAGGAGTGATATGAATCCAAGCAGCATCAACTCTGAGAAGAGTCAAAAAAATTAAGACTTAAAAATGAGTTATTAAACAATATTAAGGAAAATTAGCTAAGAATCCATTATAACCAAAAACTTAGGCACATAGAACTTCCCGAAATATTTGAGGTTGTACATAGAACTAAGGCAAAATACCTTCTTTCATTTTCTCCACAGCTGCAAGCAAAGGCTTCCGATTAGTTTTCCGCAGCCACTGAAACAAAGGAGCGAAAATGTGAGAGTAAAACACAAAAGCTGTTGAAACTAATATGAATACTAATATTAGGGTAGAACAAATTGAATTTCGGTTCATGCAGTAATCTTCTTGTTGGAAAATAATAATAATAATCATCCTGATTGCCGTCTGTTTGATAGTTATATTCTAAGAGCATATCCTTGTATCAAGTTTAACTTATCTTTGGTATGGATATCTTTCTAAGGAAAACATTGGAATTTATCATAAAACTAGCTTCAATCTAAATAATGATGCATGTATAACGGCCACTTCAACAAAATAAGCAAAGAATCTCCAGTGTCCCTGACTGGCTTTGTACCTCCAACGTAATTGTGGGCTCTAATGTAATGGATGCAAAATCTTTTATAATGTCCATATAATTAGTCACGAATGCAAAAGAGTTATTTTGAATTTCATTCTTCATTTTGTAACTTCAGACTAGAAATGTCTTCCCCTAAAGGCTAAACCAGATCGTCTTTAAGACAGTGAAATATATCTGAAAGCATCAAAACCTTAATGCAATTCAAACAACCAAAGTAAGTATAATCATACAAAAAAAAACATTTGGGTTCAGAAATAAATGAAGGCAAAAAAATTATTAACAAAATATAAATGTAAATAATACTAGTACAGGATAGCACATAACTGAAGAAATCAAATTTACTTGATATCAGATCCTTAATAATGACACTTTCAGCAACTTGAATAAAATAACAATAACAAAAAAAATAGTAATAAGTTAAATGCAGATAACACTTGCATTACTTAGCCGGTGAATTGAGCGCTCCACAATCAAAGAAACAACCACAAAGATTGTCAATACAGTTGCAACAGACCATGTTGGAGTCAAAGCCAATGATCGCATTTCTTTAGTTTTTTCTTCCATACTTAACAAATCCGACTGATAGACCACAAAACCCTTTCGTTTCAAATCTTAACCAACCACAGAAAAGAAACCAAAACCCATTCTATAAAAATTGCAATTACATCAAACACTTACCCTCCTAAAATCATACAATCCTAAATTATGATCCTTTTATCCCGCTTCAACAACTACGATGCACAAAAGACAAGTCTAAATTATGGGCACTTGACATTTTCAAGCTATGTATTATATCTCCTATAATCAAGTCCAGAATTTGAAATCTCTGCCACTAAGAAAAGAAGAGGAAGAAGAAGAAGACCGAAATTTTCCTTTCTTTTTGGTCACTGTTTTGAGTTTAGAAAACGCCAAAACGTGGCGTTTTCTCTGTGAATTAAAATCGATCCAGAGAACCCAGAAAACATTCCCTACACCTCTTCGCTATCTCTTTATATAGAAACTTTTTTTCACTCCTCTGAAAAAACTCACACTGTTTACAAAATAGTTCGACAAATGGGAAAATTTATTGGGTATCTACATTTTCATGGAAACATAAAGAAATTGAATCTGGACGACGACATTGAAAGAAAGCAAAGAATTGAAAATGGGTTTTGTTGGTCCAAGAAAATTTGGTAAAATTTTAAAAAAAATGTATATAAAATATTGGAGTTGGGTTTTACAGAGAAAATAACTACACCAGAAGAGCACTCTCTCACACACAAACGCAACACAACCTCTCTCTCTCTCTCTCGAAACTTTCTTTCATATTTCTAATTCTCTCTGTTTCAATGGAAGACAACAATATGCCAGCACAGAAATTAAATATAAGAAATGCGAGGCACTGACTGAGAGACGGAGAGAGAGAGGCTGAAACGGGGAGGGTAGTTACAACTTTTTAAATTAGAAAAACGGTGTCGTTTTATGGTTGTAGAAAAATTATATTTTTTATTTTTTATTTATTACGGAAAAGACGTAGTCTTTTCCTTTCAATTATTATTTTTTTTTTAATTTCCCTATTCAATTATTTTTAACTAAATTATATTAAAATAAAGATCTCCCCTAATCTTGGCTACTAGAAAGATGCACTGTTTTGATACTGGAAAATATACTTAGATATTAAAACAAATACACATGCAACCCTTTATAAAAAAAAAAAAACACATCAACACATGCTTTGGCTTTTTCTTTTAATTATTAGATCCCATGTGCTTAGACTAGAAAATAGTACTCTAAAATAAAATACTCTAAAAGGCAAATTAAAAAATTATTATAAGATATTTTTATATATTTTTTACCATTAATTTTATTAATTAAATTTAAACCCAATATTCATAAAATAAATATTTTTTTTTTATTTTTAGCATATAAATTAATAGTATAATTTTTCAATTACAGTCTTTGATTAATTTAATTCTCCCGTAATTGATTCAAATTTATAAATTTTTCAATTTTGAAAAATTTAATCGTCATTACGGCTATTTAGTAATAGAATTGAAATTTTTAAAATCAAAATTTAAAGAGAAATATTGAATTTTATAAGTTAATCGAGTTTTTTTTAATATTTAACGATAAATCAAAATTAGGTTTCAAAACATTTCAATTGAATTTTTTTATTAATATTTATTTTCAATGGAATTTTTCTTCAAAATCTTATTTGAACAAAATTTTAATTTAACAATTGGATTATTAAACACCCACATTATTAACTTAACTAATAATTTTAAACATATATTAATTTTTTTTAAAAAAATTATTTTTAAAATAAATATTAAAGAACTTGCAATTATCACTTCCAAAACTAACTCTAATATCATTATATTAAAGTATATTAATTTTTTTAATAGTATAAATAATTTGTTAAAATTTATTTTTGAAAAAAAAAATTAAAATGGAGTATTGTATTTTGAAGAGTAGTTTTAGAAGAAATTTTAGACAAAACAAGGATAAGTTTCCAATTTAAAATTTATTTGTTAAAAATAATTAAGAAAGTATATTATCATATTATATATTATTATTATTATTAAATTTTATATGCAAGTCAAAGCCATATGTTTGATTTGTTAGAAAGTTGTTGGATGTGGATGGAATGGGTCAAGAGTCAACCTCAATTTTCCTCCTATATAGACTTCAAAGCGAGACAAGTTAGAAGTTAAAACTTTAAAACAAAGTTTAAAAAATCATTCCTTCAAAAAAAAAACATATTATTAAATCATTAAATACTTTTAATAATTAGAAATCCAAAATTGAAAATATATTTGAAAAAAAATTAAAAGCAAAGTAGGTAAAACAGGTAATTAACGGATAAATAATTAAAAAAAAAATAAATTTTGGAGTTTTTTTTTTAACGTGGTTATTAAAAATTAATTTAATATAGATTAATATCTACAATTTATTTTACTTTTTTAATAATTAATCATCTTTTATATTTAGGTGAAAAATTTATTTTATTTTTTTAATAATTAATCATAAAAAATTCATCGAAATAAGTGACATGGTTTGCTATATTATTTAGATAAATAATATTAAAAATTATTAAATTTTAATTTTTTTTAATATAATCACTAAAATTTAATTTGATTTAAAATAATACTTAAAATTTGATTTTTTTTTTAATAGTTATCTGATACATTATGGCTAAAAGATTCACTATAATGGATAGCTATGTCACCCTAGTAATCGGATAACTAGATTTATCAAGTAAAATTATGAATTAATTAATAATAATTTAAGATATTAGGCTAGATTTTATAATTTATAAAATTAATTATTATATAAATTTTATAAATAATTATTAATTCATAATATTTAATTATTATTAATTAATTCATAATTTCACGTGATCTACTAAATTTATAATATTTAATTATTATTATTAATTCATAACAAATCAGTTCAATTTTTCCTTTTAACTTATTTTTTGTTTAATTAAGGGATTGGTTCATTAATAACTCTAACGGTGTTAATTGTGAGACTATTCATATTTTTTAATTAATAAAAAAAATTAAATTAATAAAATTATATTTTTAATTAAAAAAATATTAAATTTAAAAAAAAATCAGAAAATAATTTGTATTAAAAAATTTAAGAATAAATAATTTAATTTCTTTTTAAATTATTTTTGAAAATAAAAAATAAATAAAAATATTTTTATTTATTTTTTATTTTTAAAGTTATCAAAAAATATGAAAATAAATTTTTTAACACTAAAATATTTTTGAAAGTAAAAATAAGATGTAATTAATTAAAAATAAAGGATAAGAACATTAAAAAATATAAATGATTCTATAACTAATATTGTTAATATAATTTATGGATCAAAGCTTAACTGAACTAAAAATTAAATTAAAAAAAAAAATTAAATCAATTTTATGTTACTCAAATTAAATTTTTAATAAAAATATATGTCATTAATAGAGTATTTTCCTATTTTTTCTAGTAACCTGAATAAGCATATCATGATATGCTTATTCATTCCATTAGATCTCTCCATCGTTATATCCAACTGATTCATCAATTTCTTCACTACTAATGCTTCTACCTTTAGATTTGTTACCTTACGGTATTAGCCCTACTCCTGCTAACTCATCTGACAACTCTTCTACATTTTTTTCACGGCTCCGACGTCGATGGAAGCCAATAATATTAATCATTGCGACAATATAAAAGCAGGAATGAAGAGGAGAAACTAACTTCTGGAATAAGCAGCAAAAAAAAAAAAGGCTGAAATCACTGTTAGAGTGATTGTGACTGTCGGTGCAGTTGGATTGGAGTATAAGAAGAAGCAGAAAATATCAAAAGATTTACGTTCCATCCGGATTGAGGGGTTGATATATAAAAAACATATCAGTGTTCGTTGTGTTGATTTTTTAGAAGTTAAAATTTTTTTATAAAATTTTTTAAAAATTATAATATTATAATATTTTTTTATATCAAATTTAATGATATATTTTTTATATAAAATAAAAATTAAATAAATTAAAAAAAATATAATATAAATATATTAAATCTAAATCGTTAAAATTTAATAGTTTAAATTTAATAAAATTATAACATTTATTTTTAGATTCATTTGATTTTTATTTTATACAAAAAATATGTCATTGGATTCGTTATAAAAAATATTATAATATTATAATTTTTAAAAAATTTTACAAAAAAATTTTAACCTCTAAAAAATCTATATATTAAAAACTGATGAGTTTTTAACACATCAATCTCTCAATCCGATTCATTACGTGGAGATGAGAGAATATATGTAAAGACCGAAGAGGACAATAAATATTATAAAATTATAAATTATTATTATTATTGTTATTATTTTAATTGAGTATTAGATTTTATTATTCATTATTTTTATATTTATAATGGTATATAATTAAGTTAAGAGAATCTCATTGTTCATTATTTGCAGTGATTTTAATTTTTTTTATTAAATAGTAGTAGTTGTTGTAGCGTATATTAATTAATAATTCATATGATTAATGAGTGATTAATTAACGTTGAAGTTTTATTATGACAATTTGCTTTATTAATACTTATTATTAAGAGATATTGGTGAATGATGTAATGCTTAGTCAGGTCCCTATAATTACGTGGCATTTATTCTGATGAGATTTTGACTTTAATTCAGGGATGATAATAAGGTGAAAATTTCCTTTTTTCGCGAAAATTTACTTTGAATAGAATAAAATTTTTTCGATCTGACTCTTCATAGGATAAAAATAAAAAATATTTTTTTGCTGTTAGCAGGGACGAAAAGTGTATTCCCCATTCCGTGGGGATCTCCATCCTCCGTCTCAATGAGAACTCATTATTATACTTGATTAATTATTATATTTATTTAATTATTTTTTATATAAAATTATATTAATTAATAATATAAATATATAAGGAATAATTTTTTCAAAAAATAATTCTTATGAGATTATTGAAATTTATTGAAAGCACTTATTAGATTAAATTTGTTCAAATACTCATATTTTAATGTATGCTGAATTTTTAATGTTTTATTAAAAAATATTACTGAATATTTTTAATGTATTAAAATATTTATATTTTAATTATATTTGATTGATGTTTTGTGTGTTTGAATTTATTAATATTTTCTAAATAAATTTTTTCATATTTTTAACTATTATTTATGAATTTTATAAATATAAACAAATTTAATAATACAAAATTTAATCAGATAATGGGAATTCCCACGGGGATGGGGATGAGGATTAAATTATCCCCATATGTGAAACAGGGACGGAGATGAAAATTCCCCGTTAAGGCGGGGTGGGAATGGAGATGGTTTTCCCGCCCCCGTCCCGCCCCGTCCCATTACCATCCCTACTTTAATTTATTAGATGAACACTAATTGAAATAATTAGATTTTAATTATTTATTTATATTTAATTATTTTTTAGTAATCACATTACAAAAATATTCAATTAATAATTTTTAAAGTAATTTATCGAGATGACATGATAAGACACATCATTCATTTTGATAAATATTTAATATAAATTTATCAAATAATCACTGATTGAAAAAAAAAATCACACTTTAAATATTTATTTTTATTAAATTAATTTTTAGTAATCATAGTAAAAAATTCTCAAAATTTAATGATCTTTGAGATAATTTACTTGCAATTCACTAATTTGACTAGTATGGTCTTTGATTTGTAAAGAAAATTAGAGTGAAAAATACAGTTCAATATTTGTATAAGATTTCATTCGAAGAGTCTGAAATTAGAGTTGAAATTGAAATTATTAATTTTAGTATTTGATAGCTATATATAGAATTAGAATTAGAATTCTAACTATAATTTTATGAAATTATAATATGATTAAAAAATAAATTGCACAATTTTATTCTCAACCCATAAAAATTATAATTTCATAATCACCATTATAATCTTTTCTTTCACCGCCACTGCCATCACCACCTCCACCTCCAGAGTCATCATCGGTAGCGACGGTGGTCCGCCACCTCCGGTGACGATGACTTATTGGACCGTTACAGTCGACGACGATGATTCGTCGGATCATCATCGTTGACAATTCACCCCACTTTCATCGCTACCACTATTGTCAATGGTCCACCACTATTTTCAATTCAAACAAACATTTTCATCGTTATCAATTTTTTATTTAATTTTAATTTTAATTCTAATTTTTTTTGTGTAACAAACGTTAAAATTACAATTTCAATAAAATTTTAATTCAGGAGAATTAGAATTAAAGTTCTCAATTCCAATTTTAATTCTTCTTTTCAAACAGAACCTAATTGTATTCTTTTTTCTAGTTTCAACTTCTACATATTCCATTACAAGGACCCATTAATTTATGACCTTATTTATCCTTTTCCAACTTGTGATTCTATTAAAAAACTGGAGAGAAAACTTACAAAAACTGATAAATGTATGATTTTATATATAATAAGCAATAATTACCATACAAGTAACATTCTTATATATGTATAAGAATATTATAATATCAATTAACTTTGAAAAAATTATTTGAGTTACATCGCATGAACTAAAATTTTTAAACTAATTAAAATTGTATATATTATTTTTCTTATTTAAACTATAATTGGTAAAATACATATTTTCATATTGGAAAATAAAATAAAAAAGAGAAATTGGAAAATAGCAACTATATTATTTTTTAATATCTTGCATATATATTTTTTTTTCATCAAAAGATTTTAAGAGGGAAAAAAATCATCATTATTTGAATCATTGAACTATAAAATAAGCATTTAATTATCAACTATTAGCTCAATAATAATATCTTGCATAATCTATAAATAGGAATTAATAGATTGAATATTTGATTGTCTTTGAAAATAAAATTAAAATTAAAAACTAAAATTTAAAAAAAAAATTAAAATTAAAATATTTTAAAAGATAAATAGAATTCTATTAATCATACTAAAAATTATACTTATAATTTTAATATATATTAAATTTATTAATTATATTATTTTAAAAGTGGGTGTTTGAGTTTATTTCTTGCTAATATGAAAAGAAATATTAATTATTATAAAAATATATAAAGTAAATTTGAATCAAATAGAAAAATAAAATTTAATTTACTGTTTATAAAAAAATTAATTTGAATATTTCGAAATCCTATGTTAATTTATTGCTAAATATTAAAAAAAATGTAATTAACTTAAAAACTCAATATTTCTCAAAAAGAAAAAAAGAAAAAAAAAATTGATTTTGAGTTTTCTAATTGGATTGCGAAACATCCATAATAATTGAAAAGAAGTCGGTATAGACAGAACAACTCAGGACCCATTCACTTTCTTTAACATCTTTTGAAGTTGAGGCTTAAGTGGCAAACAAAATCAGATGGGTGTTAGGTCCCAAGGGACATGGAGAGATTCCAAATTTGGGGCACTAACCTCTGATTCAGTGTGGATTTTGTCAATTTTGTGGTTACAGTCTTTATCTTTTGTTTTTTTAAAGACAAGTGGATATAGATATCATATGCAAACTTTTTATAAATAAAACTAAAACTAAACTGTATTTTTTTTTAAAGAGAAAAACTGAATAATTAATTTAGTTTGGTTTCAATTGAGCAAAATAGTACATTGCTCTCCCTTATATTTAATAATATTTGAGAAATTTAATCAATATAATTTTTACATAAAAAGTTATTCAATTTTTATCGAGCAATTCTCTTAAAAATTAAAATAATAAAAAATCACTTTATTAATTTTTTTAATCATTATTTATGCGAATCTCAATTAAAATTTATACAAACTAATTATATAATATCTTATTATTATTTTTTTATTTCACTTTCGTATAATAAATTTGATTTATACATATTTTTATTATTTAAAATTATCAAAAATTAATATTTAAATTTAATAAAAAATAATAATATTAATTGATATATATTAAAATATTTTAAAAAAATATAAATTTAATACAAAATACAACGATTGGTTTTAGTTAATTTATATAAAATTTATCAAAATCCACCGGAAACTTATCATAATACACCATAAATTTTTAAATGAATCTAATATATTATGTCTGATTAGAAATTTTATGGCAAAACAGTGATATAAATTAGTAGTGATCTAACACATCGGTAACACTTTATGATTTAAGTAGTTAACTATTAAATTTATCTTATAAATAATTATATATATATTAATTATTAATTAGTTAATAATTAAATTTATTTTATAAAATAATTATATATACATTAATTATTAATTAGTTAATAATCTGACATGTTAACTCGGTTCACTTAAAATTTTTTTCCAGAACTGGCCTGGTCCCAACCCTAAAAATCCAATTGCTATTGCATCTTTTGAAGAACTTGGGCCCGCCATGTGCCCATGTTGGATCCAACCCAATATTAAAACAATACAAGGTTAACCTCTAATTCCAATTTTCATTGTGCCCATGGAGCATGTATTTTGTTTTCCTTGTGATGTTTACTGCAGTATTTGATAAAAATGGAAATTAATTGTTAAAAGTTTAAATATTAAATTTTAATTCTCAAATAAAGTAAGTGATGGAAATTTTAAATTATAAAACATTTAAAAATTTTAATTTATTATTTTAAAATAATTTGTAAGTGATATTTTATCAAATAATTTAAATTTAAATTTAAATTAAAAATTTAATTTTAATTTCTCCAAATCAAAATAAAAATCTTAAAATTAAGATAATTTAATTTTTTTTTTTAAAATTAGATATAGATTGATTAAAGCAAATCAGAAGAGATAACATCAACTAAAAAAAAAGGAATAGTGATCCACTTCTGAAAATCAGACATAGAAAGTGCAGCTCTAACTAAATAATGAGTTGCAATATTTGCTGATCTTCGTACTAATAAAAAAGAGATACCCTCTAATTTTTGAGGCAGACTATTACATTCATCAATGATTAAACCTACACTAGATAAGAATTGGTTGTTGCCTTATTTCAACTGTCACCTTATGCCAACTATGAAACTTAATCCAACTTAAAACCTCTTTAATTCTCAAAGCTTCAGTAGTGACAGGGTCAAAAGAATCAAGGAACTTACATGACTTTGCAGTTAAGACACGACCTGCATGATTTTTAACAAGCATATCCAGTCCTATCAATCCTTGCAAATTGAATAACGCTGCATCGACATTCACCTATAAAGTACAAGCCATAAGTTTTACCCATTTTCTAACAACATTCAAATAAGCACCCAGAATCCTCTGCACATAAATCTTCAAGACTTGCGCTGATAGCCACTCATCCAAAGCCATTTCTGCATATCAAACTACTTAAGATCTTGTTTCACGAATGTCATTCAACTACAGGTTATTACGAGCTTTTCAAATCGCCTAACACAATTTTACAATCTGTCCACATTGCTCAACATTTCTCGAATCAAATAAATTCTGCAACCATACAAACAAGTTGGCATTGTTTCCACTATAAATCCCACATCAGTTTCTGACTAACATTGTTTTTTTCTTGCACACATTTTTATTAATTCTTTTGAAGGTTTGGTGAATTACTCTAATTGGCAACAAGGATATTACATTTATTAACATTCAACTTTTTAATAATTAGGTTTGTAATTTTCTTTGATTTAAGTTTTATAATGGTTTGTGTTGAGCTGTGCTGTTATATATATATATAATAAAATTTTAGAAGTTAAAAAATCTTAAATCTTAAATTTTTACTAATTTAAAATTTACTATACTTTTCAAACTAGAAACTTTATGAGTGTATGATATTATTTAATTATAGAAAATATTTTTTATTTTTTAATTTTCTAACTTTTGTATTTTTATTTTTAAATTTAAAATTAAAAAATAAGAAAACATATTAAAACTTTTCTATTCCTCTATTTTCAATTTTTTATTAAATATATAATTATTATTTTTCATAATTATTTATTTAAAAAATGAAAATATCATAAACTATTTGTCCATTGTATAATATAATTATCAAAAATTTGAAAAATTATTTTCAAATATTTTGATATCAAATAATAGTTTTCCTTCTTTTTTTTTCAAATAATTTTATGGAGAATAAAATTTGTTTTTCATAATTAAAAAAGATATGATTTCTTAAAAAGTGAAATAAATTTTATGTGAACTAGATTTGAGATTTATAAATTCTTTTAATTTTAAAAATTTATTTTTTTGTTTTAAAAAATATTTTATTTACTTTTATAATTAATTAAAATTAAAATTTAATTTAAAGTGAGTCCCATAATATATCTTGAAATTTTATATTAGAGAAAAAAAAATCTTCAATTGATATTTTATTCAAAATTATAAAATATTAATAATATTAATACATTTGGTACTTAAATATTTAACAGAGCAAATTACAAAAATTTAAATGTATTAAAGAAGTTATATACACTTTTAATGAAAAGTTCAAACAACATAATATTTTCTTATACTTTTCCCAAATAATATTTTCTTTGTAATTTTTTCTTTAATTTCAATATCTATTATCCATCGCCAATATTCTAATTGGCAATAAAAAAAAAAAAAAAAAAACTTAATAATCTTATTTGTATATGAAAAAGTTAATTAATAATATTATGAATCTATAATTATTAATTCCTCCCAAGTAGTAGTTGAGATTGATTTAACATTATTTTTATTTAATTTTTCACACAAAATTACTCCAACTCAGATTTTAATTATTATTTAATTAATTTTATTTTTTTCATAATCTTTGTTGTTTCCATTGCTTCTATATTTCTGTGAAGATAAGTTCCATCAGAGATCTTGTTGTGATACCCACAACAGGCATTGATTAGCAATGTGTATGATTTTGAATTTTTTTTTAAGTGTTAGAAAAAGGGAATCGATTGTAAATTTATTATCAGAATAATATATATTTACTAGTAGAATATGTTTCTGTGTTTAACTTGAATTCAACAAAGTTTATTTATTTAATTTCATTAATTAAAGAAAATGCCAAATGCCAAACCAAATCCATTTCTTCCAAAGTGATAGCCAAGCTGTTCAAGTTCTGTTCCTGTCAATCAGTATCTGTTTTCTTTTTTAAAGATAGAATGGAGAATATAGTTAGTATATTCCAAATTGGTCTAATGATACAATGAAAAGATATATATAGCATTTAACATTTATTTGATATATGTACTTGTTGGATATTTATTTGATATGCATCATTCATAAACATTTTGGATAATTTTTTTAGTGTATATTAATTTAAAGAGATGTGATTTATACATGTTGATTCAAATGATAAAAAAATTATCATTTTTTAAATAAAATTGTGAATGAAAAAAATAGATATTACGAGAGTTTTATCTTTTATGTATTTTTTCCGACTCAAACATAAATTTGTTTAAATTTAAAGATATGTGCAATTGAAATTAAAAAAAAATCTAAATTCAATAGTATTAGAATCAGTTGTAGGATTATAAAATCTTGAATATCACTAAAAAAAAATCCAAAACTCATTTTAATGTCTTTAATTCTAAGTCATTCTTTTATTGACTATATAATTAGATTTATTATTCTTGCTTATACATATGGAATCTCAATTGCAAGATGCAATGAAGGACAAATTAGCACTTATTTGATTCGCGAAATAAAATAGAGAAAAAATAAATAATTATATTTTTCACTCTTTATTAAATAAATATTTAATTACTACACATAATAAAATATTAAATATTTAGAATTTTAATCAAACTTATGTAAATTTGTTATTTCAAGGAATAATTATTCCACGTCTAAATGAGGCCTTATATAATAAAACAAACTTTTGTATATATAATATGAGAAGTTGGGCAAAAGCATATAGCAAGGCTGAGTACATTCCAGCAGCTCTTTCTCTGCACAACATTGTTCATTCGACAGCTACAAAAGCTGCACCATCTTTCATTGATGTCCCCTTTCACCTGCAATGATTAAGTTCTTACTGAAAACAGAATGAGGTGACCAATTCAAGTTGACTGATCTTGTGATAACTTCCCTTGCCTTCATGAAGGTATCAATATCAGGATCAGGCTTAATATTGTTCATTTCTTTCTCCCTTTTTAACAACTCTGCTAAAATATCTGTAAATTGCTAAAATATTATCATATTATATATGCTTAGACAATGCCAGGATCATGATACTACATTTGAAAACAAAAGTTGAACATACCATAAAGAAAACTGCATTCAAGAATTAAAAATCAAACCAAAGAGTGGAAGAAGAAAAAGCAAAAAATTTTAAACCCCATGAAATACATAAGGCTGAGATTATGATTAATCACCTTCGGAGTAGGATCAAGTCCAGCCAAAGCCAACAGTATATGTTGTCTTTCCAGAACTCAGAGGACTCACAAGCAATGTTATTCTGCAAAACACATGCATGTAAAATATTATAAACCTTATTTCATAAATTGTAAACAATTCAATTCAACAAATATTGGTAATCATGGGTGGTTCTTATTATTCGGAATACTTCTGTAATTACTAGGTTTTCCTAGTCCTATGAGGAGAACTCTAATATCTCAACTGGTAGGGTTCTAATCTTTTCCTTTCAATTGAAGGAAATAACAGGTGCATGCAGGCATACTTGTTGAACCATGTAAAAAACCTCTCTAATTTTTGTGTGGGTGTGCAAAGTTTCTACAATAACATGTGTAGGGACTAGGGATAGATGTTGAAAGCATGCACTTGCTGATTAAAATAATAAAAACAATGAATCTGTGCAGTTTTGAAAGTTATCTTGGCCAAAAGGTTGACATTGCTTTGGCTAACAAAGAAAATCAGATTTTGTATGCGACCTACTCACTTTACATATCAATGCCATTAACCAACTACTAGTGATGCTTATCCTTTGAATTTAAAGCTTAAATCAACAAAGAGTCACAAATTTTAAAAAGAGAAGATCATAGAATTATGCATAAGATAAAGCTTACTTTTTATTTATTTATTTAAAATGAGTTATTATACACAAACACTGAATGGTAATTTGTTATGTGAGCTAATAAGATGTGACATTGATGGAAGTAATTTCTTCAGAAAGATAATCAAATCATATAATTTGTACCAAAAAAAAAAAAAAACTAATGTTTTCTCAATAAAGAAAGCTGAAACATGTAAATTTGCAAGGGGATAATTTATAATTTCTTTTGGATAATTGCAGTGCCAACTGCCTACTACAAGACCAAACCGTTAAAACACAAATGTCATAGTTCTTGAGAAAGTAATCCCAACATTATGCCTTTTGCTTCCCAGGGAAAACCATTATGACTTCGTTTTCTGCATTGCATGTTAATTCATCACTGCTATTTCTGGCTCAGATTGAAGTTTCAATATGAACATGAATGAGACAATGGGATTGATAATGATAAAAATTGGTCCTTTTGGTCTCAAGAATATGTACGTTTCAGTACCCCTGTCTTGTTCCAATCAGAGTTCAAAAGGTCAATTTAACACACGTACACACACAAAATCAGGCTTATAAAATTCTATTTTAATTTTGAATTTGAGTCAAATTTCAATATTATTGTACTGACTGCAGTTGATTTACAATCTGAACTTTATATTATATCCCATTTATTATATGTCAACCACATATAAAAAAGAAAGTATTTGGAGCTTCATCTAGAGCTTATTACAGTTTATTGATTTTGAATTTTGAATTAAAAAAAAAAAGTTTATCAATTGTGTTGAGTTTGAGAATTTTGACTAATGAGTTCTTAAACTTCAAATTGTTATCATAAGGACTTGTTTAGTACCCCTTGAAATTAGAATTCAAAATGAAATAGGATTCGAAACCTTAATTAAATATCTATTTTTAAATAATTAAATAAAATTTATTTATTAAATTAATAGTTATACTTAAAAAGAATATATACCATATAAATAAAAATTATAGTTATTCAAATATAAAAAAAAATAGAAAAAATTAAAATTAAAATTATTTATGTACCAAAATAAAAAAAAAATGAGAATATTATTCATAGTATAAAAGCGGGAATTGGAATGAAAATTTGTGCATGATTTTTAATAAATTGAAAGAAATATTTAATTTTATTTGTGAAAATATTAAAAATAAAGTGAAAGTCACATATAATAAACATAAAAATTTACATACATGAAGCTAAAATTTAATGAGATTTAAGAAAGTTACAGATAGAAAATTTAAAAATAATATCATAAATAAAATAAATAAATAAATAACTCAATTTTTGGTTTAATTAAGGATTTACTCTAACTGTGTTATTTGTGATAATTATTTATATTTTTTAACTAATAAAAAAATTAATTAACAAAAATCATATTTTTAATTAATAAAAATATTAAAATTAAAAAAAAAAATTGAATGAAACCCATATTGGAAATTCATTAGTCTAATTAACGGAGCGCGCGCCATCTCGCTCCACTAACATGGTGTGGCACCTTGCCAGCCCAGCCACAAGTAAGGGCTATTCGCACAGCGCCGGCGCGAACTCACAACTGATCGCTTGCCGTCGTTATTCAACTAGCCCTCACCGTCTATCGCTGTTGCTGCCTCTTCGCCGGTCATCTCCTTCGCTTGCTGCAGATCTAAACTCAACTGCTGAGCTCCACCCAAAAATTGCTGGAGCACCAGAATCAAATAATATTTTTATTTGAAATAATATTTATATATTTTTTAATTATATATTTTTAAGTATAAAAAATAATCAAAAATTATTTTTAATAATAAGCTGCATGAAATACGAGTTTTACTATTTAATTTTTTTTATTATAATTTTTAAAATTTTTACATAATTTTAAATATTTAAAAAATAATTAAAAATAAATATTTATAAGGTATTTGATATTAAAGTTTAAAATTTTTGTTAATTTTTTATTTAATAATTTTTTTGAACAAATTAAATGAAGGATAAAAATTAAAGTTAAAATATATAAAAAAAGATAATATAATATTTTTAATATATTATAATATAATTGTTTTGATTATATTTTTCATAATTTTTTATTTCTTTTATTGAATATAATATAATTGATAATTTGAATTTTTAAATTAGTAGATAAAGTTAAAAATAAAATATTGAAGACAAAATCGAATAATAATAATAATAATAATAATAATAATATACAATAATTTTATATTAATATATCTTTTTATTTAGAATAATATTTATAATTTTTTGAAATTTAATATATTTTCAATATTTAAAAATATTAAAAATAAATATTAGTTAATTAATAAAATATTTAATATGAAAATTTAAAATTTTTTATTTTATTTTTTTATGTAAAATTAATTAATTTTACATTGACAATATTATTTTTTTTTTTATTTTTTTGAAAAAAAATTATTATTAGAAGTAACAACTTATTATTAATATAAATTCAAATAAAAAATTTTCATTTTCTACTAATATCAAAGTAGCTATTATAAATCAATCGAGATGTATAAAAATCTATTTATATCTATAAAATAAAAGTCTGCAAAAATTAGTTGAATTCTACAAAAATTATTAAAAATCTATAAAAGTCTACAAAAATCATTAACTTAAAAAAGTCTAAAAAAGTTATTAATTTTTTTTATTCAATACATTCCTTAATATATAGCTATCATATTTATTAATAAAATTAATTATATATTAATTTTTTTCTAAACAAATCCAAAAATTAAACATTTAAATATATTATATCCTATATTTTTATTTATTTATTTTTATTTTTATTAAAATGTAAACTTATTGAAAAAAGTAAATTAAACTAGATGCTTATGAAATTCGATTTAAAAATTTTGTAATCCTTTTTTCTCAAAACTTTAATTCATACTCAATTATCTCTTAATTTCAATCTCTCAATTAGCATCTCAAATCTCAATTAATTTATTTTTATTATCTCTTTAATTATTTTAATTTTTATTCTTAATTATTTTATAATAACAAGTAAAAATATAAATACTAACAAAAAAAAAAAGTTTAATTGATGAATTCACTAATTTAGATTGAGAATTTGATGTTAATATTGATGACTAAATTTAATTTTTTTTCTCAAAGTTAATTTATATATATTTTTTAATAAATCAAATTTTAAACCGTATTAAAATTATATCGAATCGAAACCTAAAACAAAATTAAAATTAAAATCAAAATCATTTCGAAATCAGTAATTCCTAAAACAAACATAAAATGCCCCTTAAAATTTTTGGTCATGCCTAATTAACACCGTTAGCAAGCCCTCAATTGGACTAAAAATTGAGTATAGGGAAAATTAGCCAAAATTGAGACCCTAAATTAAGAATTTTCCTGCTAAATTGAGTTGAGTTTGATGTACCAAAACAAAAAATGAAATCTTATTTAAAAAAATTAGATTTTATTCTCAATTTTAAAATATATCAAACATAGACATGCTGAAAATGAAAATGAAATGAAATTGAAAATATAATCTAATAGCCAATATCTTCTAAAGGAGAGAGAGAAAAAAAACCATAATGTAGAAAAAGTCAATTCATTTTGCTGAGAAACAATCAGCATTCAAATGATAAAAATCTACTGCGTACTTCCAAGAGCTATATGATCATTGCTTCCTCTTCTTTCTCTCAAGTCCAAATGCATCCTTAAAAGGGTTTGTATTGCGAAGATGAAAAATTAAACAAAAAAAAAGGAAAAGCAAATTGTTTAATATGAAGGTTCATAAACTTCAACAAATAACTTAACTTGAATCTGAGTATCTAATCTTTAATTACATCCCACATAAGAAATCATCAAAATCTTGAATTTACAATAAATTTATTTATAATAAAAGACAAAAGGAGCATACCTTAATGCTTTTGGCCTCCGCCATTTAATAGAGATAGTGGCAGCTCTTTCTTATTCAATATGACGTTGCAGTTATTAGCCATCTTCTGTTGAAGTTCTTCACGAAGTTGTTCAAGCTGGTTCTGATTTACAACACGCGAGTTCTCTACAACAAAACCCATCAAAATCAAATCACTCTATATATGTGCGTGTGTAATATATTTATGTTTTGTGTTAAGTAATAGACGTACCGAACCAGCCACGATCGGGTTGAATTCGGGTATTAGGAAGCTCTTTGGATTGCAATGCATACTTCAAACTCTTCCCCTTACAGTTATGTTTGGGTTTTGTGTTGTACATCTTGAGACGGCGAACGGTGGCGGCGCTACGCTCAGAGCCGCCCTTGTTTCTTCTTTTGTTGCTGCGGTTAGTGTCCAGTGAGTGCTTTGGCTTCTTCTTCGTTTTCTTCTCTGTCTTCCTCACCATCTCTATCAAACCAAAATAAAAAATCAAGTCTTTTGTTGAAATAGAGAAGAAACTCCGCCGTTTGAGGCTATTGGCTCCCTTCCTGAGAGAGCTAGGTTTTTCAAGTTGCAGAAGAAGAAGAAGTGAATATATATAGGTAACTGGAAGGGTTGGCCCACCAAAATATATTTTTTAATTAATTGATTAATTAATATTTTATTTATTTATTTATTTTTATTTAATTATTTTAACAAAAAAAAAAAAAAAAACCTTTCTTTGCAATTCGGAAGAGCAAAACAAAGCAGATCTGTACTGCACATACATGTCAAAGAAACACAAGAAATGGATCGAGTGCTGAAAGCTGCAAGAACCTCTGGTTCCCTTAATCTCTCCAATCGTTCTCTAAGGCAAAGTTCTTTTCTTTAACACTATTTCTCGATTTTGTATTTTCAGTAACTGATAAATGGATAAATGTGATTGAATCTTAGATATATAATTCAATAATCGGTTTCAAATTTTGCTAATCAATGGTCATTTATCTTTCTTGATGGATGATTCAATATTTAGGGATGTCCCAGATGAGATTTATCGAAGTTTGGAGGCAGTTGGGGAGGGTGAGAAGTGGTGGGAGGTAATTTTTTTTTTTTTTTGTTAAATTATGATTATGAAGTTGGAATCAATAATGGAAATATGTGTTAATTGGTGAAGTGACTTGTTATTGGTTGATGATACTGGTAGGCTGTGGAGTTGCAAAAACTAATTTTGGCTCATAATAATATTGAATTATTAAAGGAAGACTTGAGGAATTTACCTCAACTTGTTGTGTTGAATGTTAGTAACAACAAACTCACTGCACTTCCAGCTGCAATTGGAGAGTGAGTGTTTTGGTCTCTACCTTGTCTTTGATTTTTGGATTTTTTATTTTTTATTTGCTTGATGCTTAAAATGGTATTTTCTTTTAAATTTATTTTACAGGCTTTCCTTGCTTAAATCATTGGATGTGTCATTTAACATGATACAGCAAATTCCTGAGGAAATTGGATCAGCTACTTCTCTTGTCAAGTAGGCTTCTGGAATCCTTCCTTTGATTAAATTTTAATTGCATTTCCTTGTTTCATTGTTGTCTTATAATGTTCTAATGCCTTTGCTAGTCATTTGATTGCACAAATACATTGGTAGATCTTTGCACATTCGTGTATTTGTGTACCTTTTCTTTTTCAAATTTCTTATCTTTAAAAAGTTCAATTAAAAAACAAAAACAAAAAGACAATGATAGTTTTTCTATGTATAGGTATCTTGATCTTTATCTTGTAACTTCCTGAGGTGGATTAAATTTTCTTGTCTTAAACCTAAAAGAACGAAAAATGCAACTTCCAAATCAGTTCTCTGGTTTTTCAGTTTTCCTTCTACACATTCATTTTTTCTCTGGTACTGCATTTCTTTTGATTCTTGTTGCAAGCATTTGAACTCTTCTTGGAGAGTTTCCTTCATTTTATCATAAATCTTTGTTACTATTATTGCTATTATTATAATTATTGTAGCATAACTTTGCCTGACGAGCTATCGCCCTGTGTTTGTCTCCTCCAAAGACAATCTTTGCTGGTTGACTAACCTTCAGTATTTATTCATTAAAGTAGTCACAACAAAGACTTAAATCTGCATACTTGCCTTCAACAGCCTGAGGTTGACAATATCACTTTGCCAATTGCATGTGCTTAATTGAAGAATTTTTGTCTAAACATCTCACTTATGTGTATCTATGAATGATTTCCTATCATTCTCAATTAGCCCTGTTGAATATCTTGTTTAAAAGAACACACACACAAAAAAAACAAAATTTGTGTTTTCTGTTTCATCAAATCTAACACAAAGTCAAGTTAATTATGATGGACAATAATAAGCACTAACACCAAAATATTTGAGTATAAAAATAAACATGTTTTCTAGCTACTTTTATAGCATCTAATTTCATCATTTAAGACCAATGAAGTGGGTACTGAGTTAAGATCACGGGAGCCGTGTAAGTCAATTGATAGAAATGATTCATTTCTGTCAGTCTCTAATAGTGATCATATATCTTTTGTTAATTTGTTCATGTAACAACTGCTTATGGTTTCAAATCTTTGTATGACCACCAATATGGCATTGTTGAATTTTTAATCTTAATCTTTGATTCTGCATGTGTTCATCCTAGGATTGATTGTTCAAGTAATCAGATTAAGGAACTCCCAAGTTCACTTGGAAGATGTTTAGATTTATCTGAATTGAAGGTAATGCTTACTATGATTGATGATGACTATATATCTGATCTGACTTTATAGCTGAATTGGAAAATCTGACACAACTTTTGAATTTTCTATTGTTAGCATGAGCTTCTTATAATGATCAACTTCGTAGTATTTGAACTCGAGTTTCTTGATGCTGATGAATTGAGTTTTTGAGACTGTTAGTAATGTGTAAAATCCATGCATTTAACAAATGCCCATGATAAAGGCTACTACATTTTTTTTCAGCTTTTTTTTTTTTCTTTCGTAAATTGTTTTTGGGCAATCACAAATTACAAAATATTTTTGAGTTGGGTAACTAACAAATTACAAAATTGTTGTTGCGTGTACAGAAATAAATATGCTAAGGCAATAATGAATATGTAATTCAGTTTGTATTATCTAATACATAAACTTTTAATATTTTTTATTAACTGATCTTTAATTAGCGATATCAAGTTGAAAGGGGAAGGGAAAGGGAAGGGAAAAAGAAAAGTCTATATTTATGGTTTTTGTAATATTTTCAAAACCAGATGCACTAGTCTGCACATGTAGGAATTAAGAAGGATCTCTTATCAGGGCTTGTTTGAAATCTTCTTGGCATGAAATCAGAATCAAACATGTATTATTCGTGATCTCTGATGAAGACTTGGTCATGCTGCTTTTTTCCCAGGCATCAAACAACTTTATCACCAGCTTGCCTGAAGACCTAGCAAGATGTTCAAAATTGACAAAAGTAGATGTGCAGGTATTAGCAAGATTTGCCATCCTTATACTCAATAAGGGCTGTATAGTTTTTTGTTAGATGTAGTCAGGAATCTAATTATGTATCTAGATAAACGATCTTTTGTATCTTAATGAACCTTCTGTCCATGCCAGGGAAACAAGCTAAGAATGTTGTCAGGGAATTTGATGGCATCATGGACCATGCTCACAGAACTTAATGCATGTAATTACCTCTGGTAGCTGTTGAGTTAGTTCTCTGATAACAGTGTTAAATTCCTATTTTTACATCTGTGGAAATTTTAAAATGTTTTTATCGTTCCAATATGTGCAGCAAAGAATTTGCTGACTGGTTTGCCAGATAACTTTGGAAACCTTTCACGACTCATTCGTCTTGACCTTCATCAAAACAGTGAGTATCAACCTAGGAGATCCCTTGCTCAATATCCTCATTTTTCCCCCCATGCCTCTTAATAATTGCCTGCATCTGAGTTTTGCAGAAATCTTATCAATACCGCCATCAATAAGTGGTTGCTGTTCTCTTATGGAATTATACATGGGGTCATATTCTCATCCATTCTTAAATATTTGTTTTACTTAAACTGCTTCACTTGGATATTTAGCTTGCATTTGTTACCTCAAATTTTCAGGAACAATTCACTGTCTACTTTATCCACAGAGATTGGGGAACTTGGTCGCTTAGCAACTCTAGATCTTCGCTCAAATCAGGTGGGCTTGGTTGTATTGTATTCTAACATAATAAAAACCTTCTTTCTAGATTTGGTTGTTAGGGCAGGTTAGAGTTCAATGGTCTATTTGATATGATCACTTGTTCAATTTCACTTGCAGGAAGTTCCATTGTAATTTTATCATGGTAATATGTTGTGTTTTCCAATCCATGTTATCATGGCAATTGCTAAGAAGATTTATTTGCATCAGTCATCTAGGTGACTCAATTGGCGATATATTTGTTTGTTGTCTTGTCTAATTAATTGATTTCCGCAAGAAACCTTTGAAATCATAGCTAATTGCATAGATCAATTAGATCAAATATAACATATCATGTGGAGTGATTGTGTTCATATTTCCCTTACAGACTCTGACTACTGGATCACAGAATTATTACCTACAATACTAATTACTTCATACTATGTGCAGCTGAAGGAGTTTCCCACAGAGGCATGCAAATTACGACTTTCAGTCCTGGATCTTTCAAATAATTCATTAGGTGGATTGCCCTCAGAAATTGGTAAGGTTAACTCCAGGTTGTAATGAAATTAGATCAGGTTTATTTGGGTGCAAATTCATGGATAAGATACAATAGTCTGAGAACTTTTGCATCCATTTCACAAGTGTTGGACAATATAAAGAATGATATCTGTTTTAATTTGTCCCTGTGGACGAGAAGGGGTTAATCCAAAATCTCTGGGGTCAATTTCTGTCATGTCCAGGTAAACATAAACTCCAGCAGTGCGTGATTTTGCTCATTAGATGTTTACATGTTCCTCTCTGTATGCAGGATTTTGTCCATACAGAACTTACACCTTGACTATTCAAATTGTTTCATAATAAAATTAATAAAATATTTTACTTCTTTTCAAATGTTTAATGTTCAGTAATGCTGCTAAAGAAAGCAAATATAACCTGGATCTTTTTGGTCTATCTGTACCTTTATTACATTTTTCTTTCTTTTGTTTAAACTTTACCACTTTGGGCATTGAGAATTCAATTGTTGATCATTTAATTTTTATCCAAAATATCAATATGATGAAACATCTGTTATTCATTCTGTAGGCAAGATGACAACTCTACGAAAACTGCTGCTTACTGGCAATCCATTGCGAACTATACGAAGGTGTGGACCATGGGCCATCGCATTGTTCTATGTGAATGTTCCTTGCTTATTGATAAAAGTTTGTTAAATGATTTTTTTTTCCTCTGCCAGCTCATTGGTTTCTGGACCTACCCCTGCTTTATTGAAGTATCTTCGAAGTAGACTTTCTGAAGGTGAAGGTATGCTTGTTTCTATTACCCATTTAATGCTATCAATAATTCATCTCTAAGTTATAACCTTCTGTCTTTTTTTCCTCACTCATTCTGCTGTTGTTAAGAGTTCCAGATTTGGGCTCAGTCATGATTTACTTCTTTGGATTATAAATCACTTAAAAGATAAGCATCTTTCCCATGTAGATTCTGAAGCTACTACTCCAGCAAAGGAGGAAGTTATTTCTATGGCAGCTCGATTATCTGTTAGTTCAAAGGTAACCTTCATTATAATTTCAACTTAATCTTTTCTTTCAGATTATTTCTAATATTGTGGCTTAGTTTTGCTTGGGAGGCATTGAACTAGAAATTTGCCATTTGTGAACACTTGTGATCTGGTCAATGCAATCAACTAATTGCTTCTCCCTACTGGCTTTCTCCTTCTCCCTACTGGCTTTCTCCTCAGAGGCAATTCTATTATTTACATTAAATGTTGTTGTATAAGTTTTTTTATTATATTTAATTTGAATCTGCATCTGTGTACTCTCTAATTCTTGAAACTGGTATGAAATGTAGTTATTAAGAAAACAGACTGGATTGACTAAGTTGTGGCTTAAATAGCACAAAACAATGGAATCATTTTCAAGACTGTAATTCTTTATTGGTTTTGCTGCATACAAATAACTAGAAGCCCAAGCATTATGGCTCCTTACACATAATATGATTATGAAGATAATTCTGGATACATGCAATGGAAGGCTTCTAGCTAGTGAGATGTCAAATAATGGGGAAAAGGTTTTGATAACTTTTGGTGTAGGATTGTTCTCTTTCTTTGAGACTAGTCTACCACCTTGTTTATTAAGCATTTGCAGTATTTAAAAATTCTGTTTATTTGGTAACAATGTTAGTTTCCCACTTTCACATGTGAGATATTGAAAATTTTTGTTTTACTAATAGTTTGTACTATACAATGGGGTACCTTTCCCTTTCCATTGGACCTCACATCCCAGGAATGAATAGAATTTAGTTTTAGGTGATTGCTCTTGATATCATTACCAGCTAAGAGGGCTGATGCTTACAAATCTTTTTAATTATTATATACTACTGAGCTGTTTAAGCACAGTGTTCTGCAGTAATGATGTGTGGTCATCCTAGTAGAGAGCTCTCTCTCTATATATATTTATTTATTTATTTCTTTAGTTCAATTATCATTCGTGCTTTCAGGAACTTTCTCTTGTAGGACTGGGTTTGAGTGCTGTCCCATCAGAAGTATGGGAATCAGGAGAAGTTTTAAAAGTTGATCTCTCTAGAAATTCCATTCAAGAGCTTCCAGTTGAACTTTCCTCATGTGCTTCCCTCCAGGTAAATAACTTTCCTCATGTGCTTCCGTCCAGGTAAATTTCTTTGATTTTTGTCATTTATTTCCGTACTAGGGGTTTCAGGTGAAAAATGCTATTCTTTTTTGTCTAAAAATCCTTTTTTCACTTGACTATGAGAATGTGAGTCAGTCCTTTTATTTTTGTTTCTAATCTTATTTTTTAAGGTAATGATGTATGAAGCAAAAGAAATGCAGAACTTGTTTATTTAATATATATGGATAATATTGCATGCCATGCTTGAAGGATCTGTCAGCTGGTACCTGTTAATCATACAGAAGCTAATCTACTGTCATATTTTTTGATCTTGAATATCCATTGATTAGGTATTTTTGTTTGGCATCATGAACATTGAAATTGACATTTTTCATATATTTTAAGCTTGGGAGGTTTGTTGGTATTATCTGGTCATCGATTATTTGAATGTTTGGTATCTATGATTTATTTGTGTGATGAAAATTTTTTTGTGCATGTAGCTAAAATGTGTATGATTAATCTGTATTATTTTACTTAGATTGGTGTTGTTTGAACTAACCAATAACTTGCTGGAGCCGAATAAGGTCTACTGGTGCGACTTTCTGATAGGTTATGTTATATAAACTCACTAATTTATATATATATTTATGCAAATATGCAGAGTTTGATTTTATCCAGGAACAAGATCCAAGAGTGGCCGGGTGCTATTCTGAAATCACTTAATAATCTTTCATGTTTGAAGCTGGACAATAATCCACTCAGCCAGGTATAAGAATCCTGATTTATGATCCTTTATTCTATCAGGAAATAAGATGATGTAGAAATATGAAATGGACTAGGGGGTTAATTATAGCATTTTTTTGTATATAATTTTTTTTCTTTTATTATATTCCTACATATTAACTTTTCAAGAACAACTTTTTGGTGCCATTAATATGGGGGCATCGGGATAGAAAATTGACATGCAATCAATTTGTATCCAAGTAAGAATTTGTGAATTATCAGTTGTCACAACATTATTTAAAAAGACATTGCTGTCTGGGCTCTAAAGATGTCTCCTTAGGTCTTCATTCCTTTCTCCTTCTTTCCCTTATTCTCATAGATATTTGCATATACCAGACATCTTGTGGTTTTAGCAAGGATGGAGCTAAACACTATGTAGATACTTGTACCTTTCTGTGTATTCTAAAAGGTTATATTGACTGCTTTCATTTAATGTGTTCTACCTACCCTATTGGCTTGATCCATAAATTCCATGTGATGGATTTCAAGTTTTCCTTTTGTGTTCCTGTTCATGTTTACCTTCATCAGCTGGACTGCATTTTCTTTTATCTTACTTGACCTGTAGATTCCATCTGATGGATTTCAAGCAGTCTCAATGCTTCAGATTCTGGATCTAAGTTGTAATACAGCTTCATTATGCGGGCATCCAGCATTTTCCAGCTTGCCTCATTTGCAAGAGCTTTACCTGAGGTCAGTCAGCTGGAAATTATGGCTGGTACTTGCACACATGTATATTCTATGAGTTTCATATTCTTTGCATGAATTTGTGTTTCTACATGCAAGTATTTTCTTCAATATCAGTTCCTTTTGCCTTATTTCTTTTTTTTTAACTTTGACAGACGTGTTCAACTTCATGAAGTACCATTAGATATATTGAGCTTACGACAGCTGCGAATTCTTGACTTGAGCCAAAACTCTCTACAATCAATCCCAGAGGTAATATATTTGTTTGCTGGACAAAAAGATATAGCATATGAAACTGCCACTTTTAAATATAAGAACTTTAAAGTCAACATGGTTTTCCATGACTTCAATATTGATAGCATAGAAGACTTGGAAAAGGATTCATCTACTATATAATTGGTTCTGTATAGTTTTTCCTCTCTCTCACTATGTTCAGCTGATTTGAATATTCCATTGATTAATTATCAAGTGTTAGAAATAAATATAATGCCTTTGTGCCCCTTCTTTAAAAATAAAGAAAAAGAAAACTTCTACCCTTTTGATGTATTTCTTGTTGGCAAGTTCTTGACCTTTTTTCTTTCTTTTCTTTTTTTTTTTTTTCCCATGCAGGGTTTCAAAAATCTTACTTCTCTTACTGAGCTTTGTTTGTCTGACAATAATATTTCGGCACTTCCACCGGAGCTGGTCAGAATACCAAGTCCTTTAACTATTTATGGGTCATAGAATTTCTTGTTTGAAACACCCTACCCTTTTCCCCTGTTTGTCTTTCTACCTGAAAGAAAAGATAATTAAAGATATGGCTTGTTCAATATTATCAAGTCACCATTTTGCAGAATCAGGGCTAGTCTCTAATATTTTAACCATGATAGTCCTCATTCCTAATGAACACCAGTTGCATGATAATTTGAGGGTTGTGAATTTGAGTCTAAATAGCAAAATAAATTATTACAGTAAAGAAGAGCAGAAAAAGGAGCTATGATTTTGAAAGGAACCAGCTGCTTTGTAGCTCTCAATTCTAATGTTATGAACCATAGACAATTACCTGAATTGTTTTTCCTATTTTGGCTGCCCAATTTTGGTCCATAGATATTACAAAATTGTTTTTCTTTGAGCATTTGTTAATTGTTATGACAACCTCTATATTTTTAGCTTTTTTATGGTAGAACTTGCACCTAAAACATTAAGCATGTCTGTGTTAAGTTTGTTGAACTTGATTTAGTTACATTAAGATGGAGTAAACATTTTTCCTTTTTTTTTTCTTATTTTTCTTGGTCAGGGTTTGCTTGAACCAACCCTACAGGCCTTGAGACTTGATGGAAATCCATTGCGAAGGTATGATCCCTATAGACTTTATTTGCTAGTTCGGATTACTTACAGCTTAATCTTAATTGATTTTAATTCTATACAACTTTCATGAATTAAGTGCATTTAATAGTTTAATAGCTTGGTAGTTGAATGTTCTGAAATAACAGGGCCGTGGCTAAGGTCCAAGTCATTTTATCTGAGTGAAAATCAAGATAAAAATTCTTCATGACTATACAAAAAATGACTTCTCCTGGGCAATGAGCCACACTAGGATTCTTAAATACCATGTCATGTGGTTTCGCTAGGATTTATAATTGCACTTCATTACATTTTCAAATTTTATCCATAAAGACGAATAATATCCCATCCTTTTATTCGAAGAAAACCAAAATAGCTGACCGAGAAAAATGGGATGAAAACAAGCTGTGTTGCGTGTTTTAACTGACACTGCCTAGATAAAGAACTAATACTACTACTACTACTACAGAAAGACAGTCTAAATCTTGTAGCTAAATGAAATAAAATACTCTTTCCTCCTCTTCCTATTGTTCTTCTTTAACTGAAGTATCTTTTCCCTGAGAATTTGAGTTGCCATCCTGATTATAATTTTTTATTTTTACAGCATCCGAAGGCCAATTTTAGATAGAGGAACAAAAGCTGTCCTGAAATATTTAAAGGACAAAATTCCAGAGCAGTAGCTCATTCAACCCCCTCCAATACTCCTGCTTTCACATTTTTGTTTTCTTAAAATTATTTTTCTGGGAGCTTGATTTGAAAGACCTCATGTTTGTAATTCTAACTTGTAACATACTTGCATGACTCTACAAATAAATGGTTGCATTGCTGCTGTTCATAATATACTTTGATTTGTTATTGTTGATTTCCTATTTGCTTTCTTCTTGTTCTTCTTCATTTTTTTTAGACACTTGTTGATTTTCAATGCGAAAATAAACCAAAGCTGGCTTCAACAGTATACACTAGAATGCAGTGTAGGCAACTGGGCAGCATTACTTCAGACTGGAAATGGGCATGAACTGCATTTTTTCTAATCGAGTTAAATTAATGACATCAATGAACCTTTGCCTTTGGTTTAGTGTTACTGGAGTTATCTTCATAGGCCCAAAATCTTGAGTTTGAAACTTAGTTGAAGTCAAATTTACGCACTTATTTTGGGAAGCAAAATTCGGGGGAACTCTCGATAGGCTTGAATATTTAGTTAAACAAAAGGATATACATGGTCTTAAAGAGGGTATTGGGCAAAAATTCATCATCGCAGAGAATAACTACTTGTCTTGGAGATGAATCTGGTGTTTATGTTAGAGATGATGATAAGGAAGCTATTTCTATTGTGGGCATGGGTGAGGTTGTAAATCCACCCTTGCTCGGCTTGTTTTTGAGGACCTGGACAGTAAAGTTGAGCAGGGGTTCAATATCAAAGCATAGGTTTGTGTTTCTGAAGAATTTCATGTTCTCAAGATAACTAAAGATATGATCGAGGCTAGAACAGCACAAATATTAACCAAATCTGTCAAATCAAATTAATCCAATAAAAAAATATGACTTATATTATTTATGGTTGATTACGAGTTTTAAAATTAAAATTTTTATAATTTGAATTTTTGGTTTGATTTTAAATTAAAAAAAATAAAAATTTAATTAAATCGATGATATAATAAATTTTTTTCCTGATATGTACTTTAATATTTTTAAAAATATTTTTTAGAATAGGCTATTGAGGTTTTATTAATTGCTAGTTTTTATTTTTTTTTATTCTTAATTTTTTATTCTTCGGTCGATCATATATTTTAAAGTCGATGTCAATTAATAATATTGTTAAAATAAGTATTAATTGAAAAAATGATCTTTATTTTAAGAAGTTAATAGCATTAGTTTAAAGGTCGGAGAGGCATATTTATATTCTTGAAAGTTGAAATTATATATTTTTAAGTAGGATAATTTATCAATTACTTGGTATTTTTTTTAGGATAGTTAGAAAGTTATTTTTTAAAATAAGCTAATAATTTTTTAGTTTTTGAAATATGATTTTATTTTAATATTTATTAATTTTTTACAATTTTTTTATTTTAATTTTTTTATTAATTTAGTTAAATCTACCAAACTGATTATCTAAATTAATGCTATTAAGTTCAAATAGTTTTAGTTTGAATATTTTTTAATATTATTAATTTTTATTAAGACTTAAAATATTTAAAAGTTGATTTTATTGATTTGTTTAGAAATTTTTACTCTGAATTAATCAAACTGAATTATAAACACTCTTAACTGAGGGGGCTCTGTGTATTTTTACACAGCAGCTTTTCATGTGATTCATTTTAGCTATTTAAAAATTTATAAAAAAATTTTAAAAAATTATATTTTAATAGTGTTTGATGTAATGAATCTATTGATATATTTTTCATGCTAAACAAAAATCATTTGGACTGCTAAAAATGCATTGAAAATGCGTTAAATCTAGATCATTAAATATAATACATAAAATTTTTAATACATTTTTAGCAGTCCAAATGATTTTTATTTAGCATAAAAAATATATCAATATATTCATTACATCAAACACTATCAAAATATAAATTTTAAAATTTTTTTTAAAAATTTTAAATAATTAAAATGGATCACATGAGAGATTATTGTGTAAAAATACACAGCAGCCCCCCTTAACCCGGCGGTGAGTTTGTTAAAACCTTTTGAAGTTGGGGCGCAGGGAAGTAAGATTGTTGTGATCGCATGAAATAAAATTAGCAAGGCATTGGTTGTGCAAATTTTTGAAAGTTATTCTCACCGTCCTTAAAAAATAGTTTATTTATTTTTTAACTATAATCCAGTTTTTTTTTTATTATTTAAGAATATAATTAATTTATTAATTTTTTAATATATTCCTATTTAATATTTATTATTATCAATAAACATAATTTATTAAGAGTATTAATATTTAATAGATTAGTTCCACTCGTGGTACTTTAACTTATGATTCGTGTTTGTTATGGTATTTATACTTTAATTCGTTGTTTAAAAATTATTCAATTTTATTAATTAATAATTTTAAAATATTTTCATCTAATTTTCATAAAAAAATTAATGAAATACTGACGTGACCATTTTTTTACTTTAATTTTTATCACATCATATGTCATCCTTGCATTTCTACTTTTTGTACACGTGAAACAAGTTTCAAATTCTTATCTCTTCTTCTCTCATCACATCTTCCTTCTTCATCATCTTCAAATCTCTCTATTTTTTTTTTATTTCTCTCATTTCTAAAATCATTCAAAACTAACTATAACAAAGTCTATAAATCTTCATTCTCTAATTTGTAATTTAAAATTATACTGAATTAATCAAATCACCCTTCTCAATTTATTTAAATTCCAACAAAATCACCTCAACTACTTCTTCCATAACCTAGACTTCTTCCATACCTTATCTTTCACTCAAAGACTCCTCAATAAGACTCTATCTTCTTCTTCAACATCTGCAAATCTGATTTTGTTGCCAAGATTTGAGCTTTGCCTCTAATTCTAGCCCACAATCCCAAAACCCATCAACCCCTTTTTCAAGTAATTCATTTTCCTCTTCTTTTCCATCATGATCTTTATATGAGGGATTGTGTTTGATTTGGAGCTTGTAAATTCGTAGAATAACAAAGAAATTGGTTCACCAATGGTGAAAAGGTTCCTAACGAAATCCTCCATTAAAATACCCAAACTCTCTAACTAAAACTCATGTCCCAAAATAATGGTTAATAACTATGCTCCATCACTACTATCACGAGGATGCCCCACTAGAGAGTAAAAGAATCTAACAAATCAAATATCGAAATACTCTCCAAAATTCCAAATTAATATAAGATTTAAACACTCAATGACCCAAATTCAAAGACCTAAAAATATTATTGATTTTTTAGAAGGAGAAATAATAAAAAATTTAACACCAGTTTCAATTTTCATGTTAATTGTGGTGATTCTTGTTTCAATCCTCAACACGGACTCTTCATTTTCAGCATCACCAACAATAAACACCATAGTTACCATTGTATACACTGAGACAATTTCAGACTCCTTCTAAGATAAGTTCAAATATGTCCTTTTGAACTCACTTGTTCTTGTGGGTACTGTCATTGTTGTTACTATTTTTTGGTGCTTTTTTTTTTTAATCTCGGATACACTTAGTTCTTGAATACATGAGTTTTTCTTCTTTTATTGTATTTGGATTCATAGGTTATGAAATTGCCTTGTAGAAGATTCATTCGTCTTCATCCACACAAGATCTCACTTCTACATTTCCGTAATTATGGACCAGGAGGCGATGGAGGAGAAGGGTAAGATGCAAAAGATGGAGATTGATTATAGGTAGTAGTGGAAAAGGGGATTTTGGGAGATGTTGATGGAGACGGTGGAAAAGGAGAATAAGATTCAAAAGAAGGAATAGTATCTAGAGAAAATAATGGTTGGTGGAGGATTCTATATTTTTTACAGTTATTAAGTTGATTTTCAATTGTGGGAAGAAGGAGAAGAGGTGAAGAGAGAGAGAGCGAGAGAGGCATTGAATTTATTCTCACCCACACACATGGAGGAGTAAATGTGTGGATAACTGACATGATTAAAAAAATTAAAAAATTAAAAAAAATATTGAATTATGAAAATCACATCAGTATTTTGTTAATATTTGAATGAAAATTAAACAAAAATATTTTAAAAAAATTATTAATAAATAAAGTTAAATAATTTTTAAGTAATGAATTAAAATTTAAGTATCATAATATGTGTAAAATATAAGTTGAAATATGATAGGTGAAATTAATTTAATATTTAATATTAGGATGATGTTATTATCACAGTAAAAAAAAAAAAATTGTGACCGCAACTTATTAAATGTAATAATTATATTTTTTTTTGATATACCCTTCTATTCCTCTCTCTCTCTTATTAATTAAGATATTATTTCTATGCACTCTTTTTCTCTCTATTTTTAATAATTAATTTTTTTTATTTTTTTTCTCTTTCCATTATTAATTCAAGTATAGCTTTTTTTTTTTTAATTTTTTCTCAAGACTTTATTTTATATTTACTAATATAGTTTATTTTTCTTAAAAATGAAAAACTGAATTGATAATCAAATACAATAATTTCTTTCGAATTAGCAATTTTATTATTTCTTTTCTCCCATAGAAAAAAAAAAGCCCAATTATATTTACTAATATAGTAATGTTTGGCTTAAAATGTTAGATTTGTGACACCAAATTTTGATGAAAGAATAAGATTCAGTATATCTTCATGGTGAGATATACAATTTCTTGTGAACAGGCTACAGCTTATTGCTTATACATTATTCATGATAAATTAAACAAAATAAACGGCAGGAAATTATTATTTTTTTTACGCAAAATCATTGTTTTGAGAAAACTGTTTTTTCCCACTGCATTTAGCAAAAGGACAAAAGCCTTTTGAGGCAATGTATTCAATTGCTATACCAATGAAAATCCCCAAATGGTAAAGGACATTAACAGTCCAAAATCCACGTAAATCAAAGAGAAAAAAATTGGGGAAGAGGGACAGAAGAGACAAAGACGCAATAAATGTTTGGGAGTGATTATTGGAAAATAAAAAAAAAAAGTGGCTGCTATGTTTTTATGAGTAAAGGAAAAAAAGTCTCTCTAGGCTAAGAATATGAATAGTTTCAAAATAAGAGAAACAAAGGGAGAGGGAAAAAGAATTCCACAAATAAAATGAGTCTCACAAAAAATAATTAAAGGACAGAAAATGTAAAAAGAGTGCATAAAAAGTATCATAATTAATAAAGGAGAGAGGAGAAGAGAAGGATATATGTGGAAAAAAAAATAATATTTTTAATAGGTTGTGGTCACAATTTTTTAGCTGTGGCAATAGTACTACCCTTAATATTATTGGGGTTGAGGGGGCTGCTGTCTATTCATGTGATTCATTTTAGCTACTTAAAAATTTTTAAAAAATTATATTTTGATAATGTTTGATGTAATGAATCTATTGATGTATTTTTCATTCTAAACAAAAATCATTTGAACTGCTAAAAATTTATTGGAAATGCGTTAAATCTAGACCGTTAAATATAATAATAAAATTTCTAATACATTTTTAGCAGTGCAAATGATTTTTGTTTAGTATAAAAAATATATCAATAGATTCATTACATCAAACACTATCAAAATATAATTTTTTAAAAATTTTTAAATAGCTAAAATGGGTCACATGAGGGGCTGCTGTGTAAAACCCTCAACCCATATTATTGTCTAAGAAATGAAAGGTCAACTATAATTAGTCTTTAAATAATTTCCAAAGAATATTAATTACACTTTTATTCCTATTGAATAGGGGTATATTAGACAAAACCTAAATAAAATTTATTACTTTAACTAAATTAACTAATTTTTCTTAATCTATGTGAAAAATTAAAGTAAACTATTTTTGGGAACAGAGAGAGAATAATCTAATGCAATTGACAGAAGATGATGATTGTTGGTTTTTGTTTAGAAAATATGCATTTGGTGATAGAAATTCCAGTGTAGTTCAAGATTTAGAAGAAATTGGTAGAGAAATGGCAAGAAGATGTAAAGGCTGGAATTTAGCTGCCAAAGCACTTGGGGTTGTCTTGCACTCCAAGACAAATATCCGTGAACGGGAGAAGATCAATATGTGATTATTGTGTGATGAAATTCATCCAACTTTAAGATTGAGCTATCATTACCTTCCCCCACATCTAAAAACATGCTTTGCTTATTATTCATTATTTCCCAAGAATTATCAATTTATGGAGGAATTAGTTCTTTAATGGATGATCAACGATTTTTTAGCACAACCTAATGGACATGAGGAGATGGAAGTTGGTGTTGCGTACTTTGATGATACAGTATCAAGATCATTTTTCTAGGCATCAAATGACCATTTTGTTATGCATGACCTTATCAATGATTTAGCTTAATTTGATAGCAGAGAATTTTGCTTTAGGCTGGAAGGTGATAATTCATGCACTATAGCTAAAAAGACTCGTCATTCTTCATATGCAATAACAAAAAACGACTCTGAGAAATTTTGGAACATCTGTGAAGCTAAGTTTCTGCATACCTTTCTATCTGTGCATCTGCCATGGCTATTTGCATGTATTGACAATGAGGTAATTCATGAATTATTGCCAAAAGTTGAATACTTACGAGTGCTAACTTTATCCAGGCATAATAACATAATTAGATTGCCTGATTAATTTGGTGACTTGAAGCATCTACAATATTTGAATCTCTCCGAAGTATCATTTGAAAGGTTACCTGAAACTCTGAGTAGTTTGTATTATTTACAAACTTTAATCTTGCATTGTTACATAACCCTTGTCGGGTTGCCAACAACCTTAGGAAGATTGATCGATTTGTGGCATCTTGATAGTAGAGGAACAAAATTGCAAAAGATGCCTCTAGAAATGGATAAATTAAAAAATCTCCAAATATTGACCTACTTCATTCTAGGAGAACATGGTGAGGCTAAGATTAAAGAGTTAGGCCAACTTCAACACATTCAAGGAACACTTGATATTTGTTATTTGCGGAATGTTATGGATTCTTAAGGTGCTTTGGAAGCCAATTTGAAGGTTAAGGAGCAGCTTAAGAAGTTGAAATTGAGATGGAATTGTGATTGTGATGATTCATTACATGAAAGAGGCGTGCTTGAGCAATTACAACCTCATAAGACACAAGAAGACCTTTTAATTTGGCTAGGAGACCTAAAACCTCAAGGCCCATGAAGAAGATTTCTTCGGGGCCCTTTGTTGATGCTAACAAGTGATATCAGTGTCGATGACTCAGCAGGAAGCGAGTATTATATAGTGTTTAGGTCCTCGGGTTACAACCTCTACGTAGAAAAATAAGGTGACTCCCGATGATATTCTAATAGATGGAGTATTAAGGCTCTTTCCTTTAAATACTCAAAATTTCCGTTCAAAAAGTATCCAAACCCAATGTGAAAATTCACATTTGAGAAGAAATTATTAGGATTTTAAGTGTGAGTGAAATCTCATATTAAAAAATGACAGACTTAATGATGGATATATAAATGGAAAAGACTCATAAACATGTTATCATAAGGATTTGAGTTAAAGTATGGTATCAGGCTCACAAATGTATTCTCTCACTAAATCTATGAATCAAATCTCCCAATAAATTCGGCTCCCCAATGCCAACACTATGGGATACAAGATTTATGAATTGGTTAGGGAACTATGCAATCTTCCTAGGTTGTTAGCTTTCTCAAGTATGGTAAACTCGATGCAATCTTCCTAAGGTTGTTGGCTTTCTCAAGTATGGTAAACTTGATGTTTTCCAGGTGCAAAAATCTTTGCCACCGTGGTTGTTGCCTTTCTCAAGTATGGTAAACTTGATGTTTTCCAGACGCAAAAATCTTTGCCACCGTGGCAGTTGGCAGCTATAAGAGACCTCTATATCACAAAATTTGATGGCACAGAGGTTGTCAGTCTTGAGTTATATGGAAGTAGCCATCCGCGATGAAGCATCTTTGCCACTTTGCCACCGCGGCAGTTGGCAGCTATAAGAGACCTCTATATCACAAAATTTGATGGCACAGAGGTTGTCAGTCCTGAGTTATATGGAAGCAGCCATCCGCGATGAAGCTGTTTGGATCCCTTGAATCTTTAGTTATCAAAAGCATGGCAGCATGGCTTGAGTGGATTTCTGATGTAGGCAGAAATGAAGGTGGAGCTTTCCCTCTCCTCCAGCATCTTTCCATATTCCGCTGCTTTAATCTAACAAAAGCACTGCCCAGTCACCTTCTTTCTTTATATTGAGGTTAGAGAATGTCAGCAGCTTGTAGCTTCCCTTCCTAAGGCTGCAGCCATTCACAGATTGAAGTTAAATGTCAAATCTCATTAACTTGCAATTAGAGAAATTATCTTCTGGGCTATACAGCCTCTCAGCTCAGCAATTCTACTCTCTAGGTTCCTTTCTAAATGAAATGGAGCTGGTAGGTTGTTTTCCCACAACTTCAGAGAAACTTTCAATCCGTTCTTGTGATTCACTGAAGTGCTTATCTCTAGCATTGTTACCCAATTTGAAGACTGAAGCATGCTTAAACCTAGAAGCCCTTTCTTCATGTGAGTTAATTCATCGAAATGTCATATCTCTCTGTTCCTCGACAATTGATAACTGCCCTAATTTAAAATTTTTTCCTAAAGGAGGATTACCTACACCAAATTCGAAACACCTTCATTTAAAAGATTGCTCAAATTTGAAGTTCTTGCCTGAATGTATGCACTCTCTCCTCCCTGCCCTTGCGAAATTGAGAATAAACAACTGTCCAGAGCTCTAGTCATTTCCAGAAGAAGAATTGCCCTGCAGATTAGAATCACTAGACATCCCAAGTTGCAACTCACTCGTTACTAGCTACAAACATTGGGAAATGCAAAATCTCCCTTCTCTTTCGCATTTCAGAATTGGTATGTATGAAGATGTGGAATCCTTTCCTAAGGAGATACTATTACCCTCTACACTTACCTCTCTTAGAATATGGAATCTTCAAGATTTGGTATCTTTAGACTCAAAGGGGCTTCAACACCTCACTTCCTTAAAGAATTAGATATCTCCTACTGCCGTAATCTAGTCTCTTTTACGGAAGGAGGATTACACTCCAAAAATTCAGGACGCCTTTTCTCTAAAAGGATGCTCAAATTTGAAGTCATTTCCAATGGGAGGTTTTCCCTTAAGATTACATTTGCTGGAAATTGAGAGTTGCAACAAACTCGTTTCTGGACTTATGCAATGGAATTTGCAAGTGCTGTCATCTCTTTCATGCTTCCGTATTGGTGGAGATGATGATTTAGAATGCTTCCCTGAGGAGACACTTCTGCCCTCCACTCTCACCATTCTTGAATTTGATGATCTTCAAAATTTGAAATCTCTGGATAGCCAGGGACTTAAACAGCTTACTTCTCTTGCAGAGTTCACGATCAACGACTGTCCTCAGCTCCTGTCTATGCCAACAGAAGGTCTGCCATCCTCCCTTTCTTCTCTTCCTATCTATGGCTGTCCTAAGCTCCAGTCAATGCCAGCAAATGGATTGCCATCCTCTCTTTTCTGTCAATCAAATATTGTCCTTTGCTGGAGGAAAAATATAAGAGAGAGATAGGGGAGTATTGGCCCAAGATTTCTCAAATTCCTGATGTACGGAATAATTCTCCATTTTAATGTAAGCAAAAAAAAATCTCGACATTTCTCTGTTTCTCTTCAAGTTATTGATCAGAGTATCAGTAACAATTTTTTTTTAATCTCTTCTCATTATTTTCTGTGTGTCGCTGATTTTTTTGTGAATTCCTTGCAGAATTGAAACATATTTTCTATGCTTTGGAGGCTTCTAAATAGATTATACTCTGAACCAAATTCATTTCTGATGTCAACTATGTCAACAACAGAATTGGAGTGATTTCCTCTGGTAAATGGCTGATTATCAGCTTATACATTGAGAGTGAAAAAAAAAAATAAATTCATAATGTTGGCAAAATTGACAATATAATGTTAATATATGGAGCTTTTTTCTTAAAAATAACAAAAAAAAAAAAGTTACCATTTTATAACAAAATCTATTATTATTACCGATTTATACTAATAGCGCATCTGATACCCGCGCTGTCTGATACAGTGCATCCAATGCCTGCTCTGTCTAACACAGCTCATCCAAGGCCCGCGTTGTCAGACTCAGCGCATCCAATATCCGCTCTTCTGACACAGCGCATTCAAAATCCGCGCTGTCTGACGTAACACTGAGCTGTATTTTAATTTTTTTTATTTTTTTTAAATTAATATTTTTTTTAATTTTTTATTAAATTAATTTAAAAATACAGGTCTCCATTTTTTTAAAATGCTTCACATTTAATTAAAATATTCTAAATATTAACTTAAAATGTTACGCAAAATAATATTAATAAAATGAAAATAATTTTTTTATATTTCTAAGTTAATATTAAAAAGTTTAAACAATAACCAATCACAAAATAAAAAAAAT
>CANXYC011023676.1:0-12561 GCA_948193065.1 Aleurites moluccanus | reverse complement strand
TTTATTCATACTATCCATAACCCAATCACTACTAGCCTTGACACCGGCTCGAGCCTCTTCTGATAACTCAACCTTAACCCCACCATCACGGTTCGCAATTGCAGTCACTTGGGCTATGGTCAGGGTCTCACCTCCAAGCCTTACAACTGGCTTTCTATATTCATTAACCATGCGCTTCACCTCATCAAGATGGCTCCCTTTTAGTGACTCAGCCACCATACCCCAATTCAATGGGTCACTAGTGCACAATTCAAATGACTCATTGCCATTACTTGTCTCCTGGGAGAATTCCATTTTTTTTTCTTGGAAAGTGCAAGAAAATGAGAGAAAATGAGAGAAAAATTTAATTTAATAATATTTTTTATTTTTGTAATTTTAATTGTAAGGAAATTTCAGATGACCCAAAAATTCCTGAGTCTGTTCATCTAAAAAGGGTAGCTTTAAATAGAGCGAGAAAGCTTGAAGGGGGTTATTGAGTGTTGGGTGGGTAGGCCGACGGGTTAGTTGGAAAATGTATTTGACCGTTGGATCTTCAGGAGATTGGATAGATAGGATCATGACACGTGGTGAAAATGTTGCATGAGATATACCCTTACGTGGGGTACCTTTATTTTTGTTTTTATTTTTATTTTTATACTAGTCAAAAAGATAGGGTGAGACCTAAAATTTCGCAATTTCATTTGATATATAAACTCATGTTATATATTTTTTACATTATTTTTAACGATATATCAAAAAAATCAATAACATTTATAAAATATATCAATTTTAATCAAATTTTATAAAAAATAATGACATATTAAACGAAATATAATGATATTTTGATAAATTTTAAGAATTTCGATAAGAAAAAGTTGAAAATATAATTTAAAATTCATATATTGTTGTAAAAAACTTCACAAATTGGTTAATATTCATCAATATATAATGCTTATTCGTTAATATAATAAATATTATTTTTTTTCTAACAAATTGTTATTAAAATCTTTTGGCAGGTGAAATGAAATGATTTTGAATTGTGCAAAAATTAAATGTGATGTTAAGAATATTATTATAGTGTAGTTAATTAATTATCGTTATATTCTTGCAAAATAATAATTATTTTTGTGTTATATTAATTATAAGAAATATAATATAACATTCAAATTCATTAAGATATCAATTTATTAATTTTATTTCTTGTGTTATTATATTTTTAATTTCATAAGAGTTGTATATTATTTTGTAACTTTTAATACTTTATAGATATATTATTTTTATATTTTAATATTTTTCATAATATATTTCATAAGAATTATATATTATTTTCACATTATTTTTTAAATAAATATTGATATTTAAATATTGGTTGAAATTCGAGAAAGAAACGCTCATTAGAGAGTTTGGAGTGGGTGTGGTGTTATACAGTAATTTTTTATGTGGGGTATTTTGATATCTTAAAATTTTTTTAAAAATCATAATTAAATAATTTATTATTTAATAAATCTAATGATATATTTTTTATATTAAATAAAAATCAAATAAATAGTAAAAAATTATCATAAATGTATTAAATTTGATATAAAAAATATATAAAATTTATAATAATTTTTTACTATTCATTTAATTCTTTCTTAATATAAAAAAATATATTATTAAATAAAATATTATTAAATTATAATTTTTAAAAAGTTTTAAATTTTTTTTTTAAATATCAAAATGTCCCACATAATATATTACTGTACACTTTGGAACAACAACCACTCCGATTCCCTCATTAGATGGTTGGTGAAATTAAGAGATGTTCTTTGGAGGGTTAGTGAAATTAAGGCACATAAGCAGTACGTCATCTCTCTCTCAATTCCTATCTTCACCAACTAATTCTTTATTTTTTTATATAGTTTGTTCGTATATCTAATTTAGATTTTTTTTTTCTTAATGACGAATTAAATTAAAATTTGGATTAATATAAAAAATAATTTTTCAAAAAATTATAATTTTCATATAAATTTTTATTTTGGCAATCCAATATATATATTTTTAATTTTTGATAAATTTAATACAAAATCAAAATTCAGTACAATTGAGATATTTTTATTATTATTTTTATCATGTCAATATCTGATTAAAAAATTATTAATCAAAATAATAAAATTGAATCAATTAGTTTAATTTAATTTTTTAATCTCTCAATTGACTCTTTTAATTTTTTCGATTCGGTTTAATTTTTTTAAAATTAAATCGAATTAAAATAATAATTAATATGCATGGTTTGGATTTGGTGGGTGCAAATGCCAAAACCCTTGTACAGACACCATAATTATCCATATGACTATCAATTATCAAGATTATAAATAGCATAACAACCTCTTATTACATGCTTGTGTGATACTGATTATCATTAATACACACTATGTTGTTTGCTTTTCCAACCACAAGTATCTAGTTAATTAATTGAATTTCCCTTACCAATTAGTTCAACAAAGAAAAATAATAATAAAACAAAAGTGAGAAAAACAATTCATTTAATATTTTCCAAAAGTTAAAATATCCATATAAATGAAGAAATAACCATATACAATCAAAATAATAATAAAATAAAATCTATAATTTTTTTGTTCTCAAGATCTTAAATCTTAATTTTTACATATATTTTGAAAAGTTTTAATAGGGAGAAATTATGATAATTTGAATCAATTATTTTACATTATAAAATAGACATTTAATTACTAAATAATTTATTAAAAAATAAAGACATTTAAAATAAACTTATTTTTTAATTCACACATTCAACAGTTGGCCAATTGTTGTTAAATGTAAGAGACTAGCAGTTAGTTAATGATTAGCAATTAATAGTTAAAATGCTAATAATTATAAATTTCAACTTTCAATTTTGAAGAGTTTGTGGAGATATAAAAATATAAAAATTCTACATTGAAAAAATACTAAAATTATAAAAAATATATATAATCTTAAATTATAATTAATTAATGATTAATTCTAATTTTTAGTTATGATCATTTACTTTTTATATCTATTATCAAAAATTTAGCAGAATTCACTTGTCGAAATATTTTCAATAGAAAAAATAAATTTAAATTCAAACTCTAATAAAAATTCAATTAAAAAGTATAGCTATATTATTCATTAGCAATTAAATGCTTCATTTATGTTAATTGATCAACATTATGCATAGTTAAGTCACAATCTAAATTTCTTGTCGTGTGCTTCTTAAATAAAAATTGATCTTGCAATATATGTATATTTGCATGAAAAGGGAAGAGATTATGATTGTATACACATAAATACATTTTTGTTTTTAGAATCAAATTTTTTTTTAAACAGTTGTGTGCTAACACGTGCAGACATGTTATTTGAATTGAAAAATTACTTGTTTATATTATTTATTGAATTATTAATAGTTGTTAAGAAAATTTCAAAATTCCCTTTGTTTATTATTATGAAATAGTAGTTAGTGGAAAACCTACCAACTCCATTTGTATTTTAATTGGCATTGTGGTTGGTGAGAAGTTGTCATTTAGAGTCTATTTTCTGCCCACCTTCCTACATTTTGTTTTCTTCATCATCATCATCCTCTTCACTCTTCTATATATTATTCTTCAACTTGATGTTTAATTTATGTCCATATATATATATATATATTAAATCGAGTTCGAACAGGAAAAAATTTATAAAAAAATAAAATTCTCTTAGTATTTTTTTTTATTTATTAAAACTCGAATTTAAGATATTATTTAAAAGCAATTAATTCTTATCTTACTATTAATTTATTAATTTTTATATTCATTTATTATTACATGTCATATAATTATATATATATTATTTTAGCCTTTTCACCCTTTAGTAGTCAATCAATTAGTTTATGTTGGAAATGAAATAATTATAGAAATGTATTAGGATCTCTGTCTTATTTGATTTTGCCAATAATCATGATGATACATTGCATATAACTCATAAGGATCATATACACATTACTCCCATGTCTATTTCAAAAGCAGCTAAATTTATCACGTGTAAAGCAACATCTAATTAAGATTTCAACATCCCTTACCCTAATTGATGTGTATAACTAGAAATAGTATTCCTCTTGAAATAAACATTTCATGATTTCATTAGTCATTAACATTGCTTCTTATATGATAATTTAATGGACACAAAGCTCATGAAATTCAAAATTAACATATAATTAATTCTAACAATTTTGACCTCTTGAAGTTTTTAATTAGTTTGCATTCTAAGTTTAATTTATTTCTCTCATTTAATCATTAATTAAGTGCTTCATCAACATGATTTTATCTCAATAATTTTTATAATTGGAACCATTTATAAATATTATCCAAGTGGGAAAAGGCACTATAGAACAATAAAATTATTGAACTCCAAAAAGGAAAAATAAAACAAATATTAGGAGTTGGTGAGTTTTAGACAAGTCTTTCTCACCACCAACCACACTTTTTTAGGGTAGGTGAAGCCAATGAAAAAACCATTAGATTTTTATTTTTTTATTTGTGTGTGCATAAAAAATAATTAAATTTTAGAGTATATGCAAGATTGACAAAAAAAAATGTCAAGTTTTGGATAAGTGGAATTGTCTGTGGTTGGTAGGATTAAAGGTTATGTGATAAGAGAGAAACTAGAGTTGCACACATAGAACTATGAAGTCAAATATTGAACCAGTATTATACCTCAATTTAATCAATTTAATTGGGCATTACCTGTCAAAGTTCAAAACAATTAAATGTTCATGGGAACATCTTAAAAAGCCTTTAATTTTAATGATATAAAAAAAACCCTTGTTTAATAATATTTGAATATTTTTTAAAATATAAACTATTAGTTTAAATTTCAATGAAACCATATTTACTGTAATATGAAACTTGGATTACATCAACTTATAACAAAATGAAACATTTAAGTGGTTGGTTATAAAAAATTTATATAAAAAAGAAAGAAAGAAACTTACAAATTTGTTATTCTCTAGAAATATTTTATTCAAACATTTAATTTTATAATATTGAGATTTGGACAGACTCTTTTGACCAAATTTCATCAAATGTAAACATGTATTTGAGAAGGATACATCTGAACGAAAGCGATATATATATGATTACCCTTCTTTCAATTATTTTTATATGATTATCCGATCGAATTTGAAATTTTGTATTTGAAAAAAAAAATTTATTTTTTTGGCACAATTAGTTTTTTTTGTCAGATTTGAATCCTAACTCAATTAGTTGAAAATTTGTTTGAAATTTACCAATGGATGAGGTTTAATAGGCATTATTATACAAGCTTCTACTTGATATATTAATTTTTTTAAGGATTCCATGTGATTAAATTATTTAAATAGAAGTTGCGATATCAATAATTAATATTTATGAAACACTTATTTTTAATGAATCGCATGTTTAATTATATTAAAAAAAACTTGAACCCGATATATTTTTCAAGAAGTATAAACTTTTTGTCACTCAATTTAGAAATTAAGTAGTACCATTTTATTAATATAAAAATTAATATTTCTAATATTTTGATTTGAATATAAATAAAATTTTAAGTTCAATTGATGAATTGGACAGAAATTGAGTATAAAATTAGCTTTACCTCGTTCCTCAGATGGGTTAGTTTTTAACCCTATAGACTAACATAGATGGGTGATGCTTGATTTTTAAGCTTCTAAATTTGCCTTATCAATTTGAATTTTTTTGGCTCCCAAATGAAATTATAATAAGATCATCATAGTCATGTAGTTAAATCTTGTAAAAAAAAATTGGCCAAATTTTAGATAAATGATAACCTTGCAAAAATGTAATAGTTTATATTTTATGTTTGTATTTTCTATTTACAAAATGGAAATAACGAAATCATATGGTCTAAGTCTAAGTCTAACATTAGAAAACACAGCCATGTGATGGTGGAGGCATCTGCTTTGACAATCTATGTATGTCTTCTTTCTTCTATGGTATCTACAAGTCCACCCATTTAGCTCAAGCTGATATTTTGGAGGCAGAGGCGGTGCCACCACATGGTGTATTTATATATTTTGGACAAACTTATTGGATGTATGAAAATTAATGATATGATAATTACATATATGAAATATAAGTTTAAAAAATTTCTAATAAGTTCAAAAAAAAATATTTTATCTTAAAAATAAAAAAAAAAAATTATAAAAATTTTTACGTCTCTCTTCACCTCTTTATTTCTATGCAATAGAAAAAAAAAATTCATTGTATCTCTATTTAACTCTTCATCTCTCTGCAAAAATTCATTGTATTTTTTTTAAAATATTTTTTGGTTTATATTACAACTAAGTTAATATTAATTTCCTATGATAAAAAAATCCTGAGTCCATTCTTATTTGGAGGGACATGCTCTTATAAAATTATGGTTAATTATATTTTTTATTTATTTAGTTTGCACTAAGATGGATAGTTTTTTTATCCAATTAAAAAATATACATTTTCTCATCTATAATCTATTAAATAAAATCATGTATCCATTTTTATAAGAGGACAAGTAAATTTATTAAACAATTAATTAAGTTAATCTTTGTCATTCAAGTATGATATAAAAAGTGAAAAGTTTTAATCTTTGTCATTCAAGTATGATATAAAAAGTGAAAAGTTTTAACTTCGAGTCTCCTATATCATAAAAGTTAACAGTAATTAGTGAGAGATGTGAAAAATAAGTGTGCAATTAATTGATTCAACAAATAATTTTCAATAACCATATAAACTAAAATTAAATATTAATTGAATCAAATCGAATCAAACTAAAATAATCATAAAATTAAATTAATATAATTGATATATTAAATTTTAAATATAAAAGGATGATTAAATTTATTTACCAATCAATTAAGTTAATCTTTGCCATTTAAGTGTGATTTAGTTGATTTTCTCATTTTCTTTAAAGGTATGAAAAGTGAGAAGCCTTGACTTCGAGTCTCTAAATCACATAATTTATTATCAATAATGAAATATATAAAAGATAAGGAGTGTAATTAATCTATTCGATCGATTCAGTAAATAATTATCAGTAATTAAATAAATTAAAATTAAATATCAATTGAATCGAATTGAAATAATTATAAAATTAAATTAACATAATTGATATATTAAATTTTAAATTGGCTAAATTATGTTTTTTAATTAAAAAATAATATTATAAAATGACTTTTACTTTTTAATCCAAATATACTGTAAAAATTTATCATTTATAATATTGATATTTCTTATTTATTTATATAAAAAGTAAAAAATTAAATAAATCATAGTATAAAATAATACCATACAATATTAAAAATAAATATTATATCATAAAATTTCATAAATGTAAGTATACAAATTAATTGTGCATCAATTAAAATATAAGTTTATAAAAAATAAAAAAATATATAAGTATATAAACTAATTGGCACATTGAAATTCTTAATTTATTTATTTAAAAAATATAAAAAATAATTAAATCGGTCAATTCTATTAATTCTATAAATAAAATTTCTTAATTAAACTAAAATTGAAAAGTGAAAATTTTATATTCATTTTGATTATAATTTTTTTAATTATTTTTTCTCGAAATATATCATTTTCTTTATGAATGAAAGTTTTTTTTTCATAAAAAAAAATTGTTCAAGTATTTATAAGAATTAAAATTTTAGATACTTTATTTTTAAAAAATATTATTAATATAAAAATAAATTAAAGTTCCATCAAATGATGGTGATATCTTTTCTTTCCTCTAAAATACCAAAGTAATGGATAAAATGTTAAAATTAAACTATAAATTGGAATTGCAATACCAAAATATATTTATATAAGATTAAGCAAATAATTAAATAAATAATTTTTCTAACGAATGCCTTAGAGTAATTATTTTCAGATAAAATATAATTATAAAATAATTATATTGAAAAAATATAAATAAATTAATATAAAAATAAGTTGGATGAAAAAAAAAAAGGAAATTTTGATAAATTTATATTTCATTACAATTACTTTCATTCCAAGTGATAGGTCCAAATTTTTATCTTTTATTTATTTATTTTATTTTTTAATTTATTTATTTAATATTGTTTGAATTTTTAATTCTTAACTAGTTTTTTAAGGACACTCATTAAAAAAATCATTAAATAAATACTATAATAGAAATAAAAAATGAAATATTAACTCTTATATTTCTTTTTTTTTCAAAAAATATTATATACAATATAAATATCAAGTAAAAAAGGTATCAAATATCAAATTGATAATACAATCCAACACGAGCAAAAAACAAATGTAGACTTAAATCTATAACCTCTTAGTACTTTAATTTTAGATTTATAGCTAAACCAAAGTCTTATTGACAACCCCCACAAATTTTTTTTTTTTGAAGTTTCATATTTACATTTGTATGGGATAGACCATAACCACATATAATTTTTTTCATGGAATATTATATATAATGTAAATATTTATTGCAAATGTCAAATATTAAATTGATAAATAGTACAACGATGCAATATAAACAAAATAAATAATATTTTATTAAATATTCTTCGTTTATTTACATGGTTGAAATCTTAAATTAAATATATCTATACATCGGGCTGCAAGCTGTAATTAGTGAAGAAAATTACTAGTGATATGAATAAAATTTTAAAAATTTTAATATGAATCTAGCAAAGTGAATTGTACCTCCAAATATAATTTCAAAGTATAGTTTCTTTTCCCTACATGCACTAAAGAGTCTAAGACCTTATAATAATTGAATTAAAGTGGATTATTTTCATGAAATCATAGCAAAGTACTATATTTAAACCACAAATTTGCCAAATATCTTTATGTTGATTGATAATACGAGGCATGGTGCCACCAAAACAAGACAACACATGAGATGACCAATTCAATAGCAAGTTAGCAACTAAAACTTTACACTCAAGTGGGGCAGTCAGTAGTACACAATAGTTCAGTGACTAACCTTATATATGAGCAGTCCCATAAAAAAGAGGGTAGTGGATTGATATGTATACCTAATATTATTATCTACTACCTTACTAATTAAATGTATCTATTAAATTATCTTTTTTCTATAGAAGTAAGGGGAAAAATAGAAAAAAGTTTATTATATGATCACTGGACTTGAAATTTAATTGGCTTTATCTAAACAAAAATCTTAAATGAACTAACTGAAAAGTAATGCATTAAAGAAAGTCCTACTCAATCTAGCATTTCAATAATAGAAGAAATTCAATTAGAATATTGACATTAAATGTTATGAAATATTTTTATTTAAATTAATAATGTATGCATCTACCACTAATTATAATACAATTATTAAGTATTTTTTTATTATTGAATTTAAAAGTATTAAAATAAAATTATCTTAAAATTTGATTAATATAACAATAATATTATTGAATATTTTTTACTCTATTTAATTTTTATTAATTTTAAATCATATCACATATCTTATTAATATAAAAAAGATAAAGGGAATATATTATAGAGAATATTTTTAGCACTCATCAAAAGATCTATAAATTTATTGTCTTAATTTATATTGGAATGTGATATCAGAATTATTAGTGAGTATTCAATGGTCGATTTTCTTTGGTGTAGCTTGCTGGATAGCTTGGAATAATAAAAATAGTCTTTTTTTAAGGTGTTACAAGTCAATTAACTGATAATTTTGAAAATGGCCAAGAGTTTCTTTAAAGCGTTTATAGCTCAGGTCATGTATTTTAATATATTCATGGTTGCAATTCAAGTCTTTTGATCTAATCCCCTCTTAATATGATAAAACTCAATACGGATGGAGCGTTTAAAGTTAAAAAGAGGTGTTGTCTGTCGAAACAGTTTTGAAGTGGCCAGGGATTTCTTTGAAGTGTTCATAGTTCAGTCCATGTGTTTTAATCTATCCATGGCTGCAATTCAAGTCTTTTGATCTAATTTCCCTCTTAATGTGATAAAACTCAATACAGATGAGATGTTTAAAGTTGAAAGAGGTGTTGCTGGAACTAGATGAGCTTTTAGAGACTACCATAGTAAATGGCAATATATATTTATTCATAATCTACGCAAAAGTTCAGCTATTAAAGTGAAGTTATGGAGCATTCGGTCAGGTTTACAAATAGATTCAAAATTTCATTGTGGGAGTTGATGTAAGTATTCCTATCATTTTGATTAATAAAGGTACTAATTTTAATCCTCATCAAGCCCTATCAAACCCTTTTTGATGCTATTAAAATATATTTGAATAGAGAGTGAGAAGTAAGTATTATTAAAATGTATAGGGAAGGAAATTTTGTAGCTGATTTTATGGCTTCTTTAACTATACATAGTAATTTTGGGTTGAGAGAATTTAAGGATTTTCCTATGGAGTGAGACATCTTTTATAACTTGATACTTTAAGAGTGATGAAAAGAAGATTTTATTTTATTTCTTAACATTTTAAATGGCTATTTGAGTGGTTTATGTCTCTTTATATATATATATATATATATAGTGTATTTCTTCATTAAATCTATAAGAAAAATAAAATTGGATTGATATGGTGTGTTTTGTATGTTATTGAGGTAGGTCGCTGGTTACTTAGTCAAAGACAACATAAGAAAGCAATTAAGCAAATATAAGAGAGTATGACAAAAATTGCAATTAGTCAAACAAGTTTTGGAATCAAAGACCAAGCAAATGGTGACAAAAGTTACCCAACTTATTTTTTTTAATAAATAAAATATGTCTTCCAGATATGATTTAAACTTTAATATGTCTTAAGGGATCAATCTTTGGATTTTCTTGAATAATATTTTCTTTGTTGTTTGTCTTTTAGGTGAGAAATGGATATCTTTTAACCAATTAATAAGGGGAAGATGAGTTTAGGTTTGAGAAATGCCATTCTTATGGAATTTGGAATTGGATTCCATAAAGACTTACTTGTTAGACTTGTTTATTAAAATTAACTAATATTAAATTATTATTATAAGTTTAAATTTTATTTATTTATCTTTTAATTATCATATTAAACATTAATATATTAATAGAATTTTTGTATTATAGTGTAGTATATATATTTGCATGTATTACATAAAGGAAAAAAGTAATTTGATAATACTATTAAGCTAAATATATTATTTATAAAGTAAATCATAACAAAATTATATGATAAAAATGTGAATATATTTTTCAAAATTGTATTATATGAAAAAAAAATAACATGTATATATTTTCAAAAATTGTACTACTAAAAAAAATTTAAATAACATTAGAGGATTCAAAAAAAAAATCATTATCATATGTTATTATTATTATTTCTTATTTTGATTTTTTTATATGCATATCTAGATGAGTATATATATTTTCATTAAATTATGCATGTGTGTGAATATATTCTAAAAATTAATTATTAGATTTTTTATTTTATAAATTTAAAATTATCATATATAAATTTAATTAATATTGTATTATTATATTTAATAATAATTGATTTTTTTTAAAAAAATAATTTATTTATTTTCTAATTAATTAATCTATAAAATGGACATTAATTAATTTGAAAACAATTAAAATCGAATTATAAAATTAATGAGGTGGCAAAATAGTGAAAACCTTCTCTTAATTTTAGAATTATATATTGGGAGAAATTAGATAATATTAAAAGAAAAAAAAATTAAGCATCAACTCATTAGGGCTAATTCAATCGGCTCTTATCATCCACCAAGTGGATTTATCTTCACATAAAAAGGTTTCAAATCCATGGGCTAATTGAAGCCCAACTAAAGGGAAATCCAGATTTTTCCAAAATTTTATGTTTTATTGTTAGGTTGATATTTTATCTATTTAATTAGGGACAATAGTAAATAATTTATACTTATTTTAATTCTTTTTAACCCATTATAACCAGTTAATGTAAGTTTTAGTTGAATTTAAGTACTAGGAAGTAGAGTTTAGTTTTAAGAATAATTATCTAAAAATCTGGAATAATTTGCGTAGTTAATAATAAATTGCTAACAAGGATAAATTGCATCCGAAATATTAGTTCTTGTGCAGATGGAATTTTGGCAAAAGGAATTGACTTGAATATGATGCAAGGAGGGTCGAGCCGCTAAGCAAGGGTCAGCCGAGTCGCAGGAAAGAAAATAGACAAGTTTGGCACAAGAAGCTGCGAGTCACAGACTCTATAACCGGGTGACCCGGTTACCTTGAGGAACGACCCGGTTTTTCGGAGAACGACCCGGTTAGCGCTTATACGATTCATTCATGCGCTAACCGGTTTGCCAAGACCCGATTTTTAATGGATGGGACCGGGTTTTCGAGGGAATTTTAGGGTTTTTTTAGGACAAGCTCATCTTTCGGCTATAAATAGGGACCCTAAACTTCCAAGAAAGAGATCGAAACTTTGGAGAGCTTAACAGCCGCCAAGAATTCCACAAATACTTCCCAACTAGATTTCTGTGATTTTTTTCCTTGGAGACAATCAATTTACGCAGAATTTATTTCAAGATTTATTTTCTTCCATTCAGTATTTGTAAGGAGTATTTTATTACAATATTACATCATTGATTTATTGATAATTATT
>CANXYC011023543.1:0-32023 GCA_948193065.1 Aleurites moluccanus | reverse complement strand
CCCCCCCCGCTATATAACTACACACTGTGTCCGTCTCGCTATCCAGAAATTATTTGTTACATAAATAAATATATATATATATATATATATATATATATATATATATATATATATATATATATATATATATATATATATATATACTATGCATATTTGTTGAATTGATGGTGGTTAGACTAATGAATTGAGGAATTCATAATCTGTATTCAGTAATGATATTATGAGGTAGATTTCAGGATTTTAAAGGAATAATTTGAAAAAGTGTAAAACATAAAAGTTATAGATTCATATCTTATCTTTAGGTCTGTAAAATGGTTTTGTGAAATTTTGTGTGTGTAAGGAGATATGCCTCCTTGACCAGAACCTGTCTGGTTCATTATTTTCTGCAGAAATCTGAGAATGTTTAATTTTTTTGGGGAATGATTGAGGCTGAATGAGTCAAAAATGTAAACATAAGAAATGTTTCTTTATGTTCTATGTTATTGGCTGTAAAATTTCAGGAGAATTAGATAAGTATAACTCAGTTGATATTAAAATTAATCAGACTTGTTAGGATGATTTTGGGCAGTAAAGTCAGGGTGAATTTTAGAAATTCACCATAGTTTGTGTAGATCTCTTTTTAATTTAAATTTTAGATATGTTGGATCCCTGAGTGTCTATTTGAAGTGACAAAAAAAATCAGGGAGTTTGGATGTCTGTAGCTCATTTGCGAGTTGATTTAGTACGAGTTGACGAGGAAGGGGTTCCAGCTCGGCAAAAATCTGCTATATATGCGAAGTGGTATTACGAACCGGCAAATGCGAGGTGGCATTTGCGAGCCAGCAATGCGAGCTGGCAATTGGCGAGATGGGATTGCCAAGGCGGCAATAGGCGAAGAGGAGAATTTGCGAAGTGAAATTGTTAAGGCGGCAATAGGCGAAGAGGAGAGTTGGCGAAGTGGAATTGTCGAGGCGGCAATAGGCGAAGAGGAGAGTTGGCAAAGTGGGATTACCGAGGTGGCAATTCGCGAAGCAAAGAATAGGCGAGGAGAGATTGGCGAAGAGGCATTGTCAAGGTGGCATATGCGAAGTGAAAATAGGTGAGGAAAGTTTAGCGAGGTGGCATATGCAAGGCGGCAAATGCGAATTAGACATGCTAAGTGGGATTGGCGAAGTGGCATTTGCGAGCCGGCAATGCGAAGTGGCATTGCGAGCCAGCAATGCGGAGTGGCATTTGCGAGCTGGCTTATGCGAAGTGGCATTTGCTGGAGTGGATTGGTGAGGCGAGCTGGCGCAGCGGAATTGAGAGGCAGTAGCTTATTTAACCAGTTATCCAGTAGCCATTTTCACGATTTTCTTTTCTCTCTTTTCTTCGTTCTTCTTCATTTCTTCTCCTATCTTTCTCAAATCAATCCCATTTAATTCTTAATGCATTAATACTCAGAATTAATGCATTAGATCATTAAATTAGAGCATTCTAAAGCTGTATTTCTCATTTTCAAGTCAGATTCTTTAAGAACTCAGTTTTGGGGAAAATAAGGTAAATTTCTCCAAACTTTATTTTCTTTTTAGATTAAGAATTTTTAATAATTAAAATAGTTATTATGAGTATATAGAGTCTATTATAAGTAATTTAAGACTATTAATTTTGATAAATATGGAAGATATCAAAATTTATGAAATTGATGAATAGTTACGTGAATAGTAAGTACGTTTTGAAATTCAAATTTTTTTTAAGGGATAAATTAAATTGATGTTAGGAAACAATGATAGAGACTATAAGAGGGTTAAATTACAAGGAATTATATTATGTATTATTGATTAAGGAAAACCCTAATTTTGAGAATTTGGAAAAACTTTCATAGGAGAAGAGAACTCAAAAAATTTGAGAAGATTAATTAACCAACAAGCTATTGAGGGAAATACAAAGATAAAATTGTGTAGAGGTAAGTATGAACATTGCATATGCTTATTACTTTCTTGAAACGATATGTCCAAGCCTTCTAAATGTTCACCAATATGATTCACATGTTATATGACATTGTATTATTGAACTATTAAATGAAATTCCCATGATATTCTCAAACAGATGATAATTATTTCATGTGATTACTATATTTATTTTGTGAATGACTTGGTTATCTTTCCTTGGATCAAGTCCGTATGAAACTCATTTGTTAACTCGACTGAATTTTATATTATATGTTAGTGGTCTTGTGACCCATCTGATTTCTTGTGAGATTGCAACCATATGACCCTATGGATAGAACGCTCTTCCAATGAGAGTAAATTCATTGGTTCATTGTGCACTTTGGGAACCTAGCTGAAAGGGTTCTTATCAGTATTCCATCTAGAGGGAATCATGAGCTCTAGGCATATGCCTGGCCAAGCATGCATTTGCGATAAGGTAGCAAAGACTACCGATGCGCTCTGTTGTGATAGGTAGCAAGGCTACTGATACATTCTGCAGTTCTATCATGTGATTTGACAGTGCTATTCGATTATGAGCATTTCTGTTCTTGTAAGCCTAACCATATGATATTTTCTTACCCATGTTCTTTGGATTAACCTTTCCTTTGGATTGATATATATATATATATTTCTTTTGTAGTGCATGTTCATATCTTACTGAGTTGAAGGCTCAATCCTCTTCTGTAGATTTCAGGTGATAGTGTAGCTCGAGAGGGAGCTAATATAGAAGATCGAGTTTCTTGATTCATTCCTCCAAGAAGTCTCCATTGTAATTATTTTGATTTATATATATCCATTGAATTGTATTATGGTATTGTATGTATGAGGAGTATACTCTAGAGCTTCGTAGTTAGATGTTGAGGATGATAATATTTTGATGTCTAAATTGTTATGATTGGGCTACCCTTGTTCCTTAGTGATGTAGGAAGTATCTTTTGATCGGTAAGGAATAAGAGGAATTTCTTTAATGATAAACATATATATATGTATGAATGGTGATTGCATAAATCTTAGAAATGAATGTTTTAATGATAATTATATATAATGTAAATATGAAATGTGCATGAGATCCAAGATATGAGGGTTCTACGGGTTTATGGTGGCGTTAAGCCCACCCTTGCCCTAGGACCGTCGCACCATTAGAGTTGGGGTGTGACAAGACATGTCACTATCGCAAGCTTCAAGTCCAAAAAGTCCAAAAGCTCAAGGGTCAAAGGGGCAAAACAGTAGCACCTGCTATAGGGTGTAGCGCCCGCTACTGAGAGAGCTCAAAGAAACATAAGCATTTTGGAGAAATTAGAAGAAGTGTCGTGCCCGCTATATGTTAAGTAGCGCCCACTACTTGTAGAACTCATCGCCACTATCGGGAAAGTCGCGGCCGTGAAGTTTTCTTCATTCCAAGAAGAGTCACACTCGCTACAAGTTAAATAGAGCACTCGCAACTCCTTGTATAGCCGCCATTACACTTCGAAAACTGACAGAAAAATAGCTATTGCAAGTATGAAGATTTATATTAAATACACATTTAGTGCATCCAAATAGTTTTTTTTTAAGCTGAAAACTATTTATATAGGTTAGTATAAAGTTAATAGGATTACTATAACTATTATTATTGCATTAATTTATACCTTTGAGCATTTAAATGTTTTTAAACTTATATTTGAGTTTTTTATTGTAAAGAGAAGCAATTACTATTTTTCAATGTTCTTGAAGTGTAGTTAATTTCTCAGAGTTAGGTAAAAGTTATTGTGTAATTTATTTCCCATCTCTTATAATTTTTTAGGGTTGTGTGTGAACCTATTTGTAAAACACATTGTAAGATTTAGTGCATGTCAACATAATTTTAAGTTTGATCTTGAACATGTAAAAATTAAGAAAGTTAGTGAAATACTCAACTGTGCTCTTGAAGAGTAGACGTAGGCTTGTTTTTGCCAAACTATAAATTTTTGGTGTGAATTTTCTCTCATTCTTCTCCTTATTATTTGTAAGTTGTTATTAATTTTTAAAAATAACTAATTCACCCCCTTTTTAATTGTCAATGGATTTTCATAGTTTAATATTAGTTTGGTGAATTTAAATTACGACTTACTATAATATGAACGATAATTCATTTTTATTTAATTTTCAAAATATATTATCATAATATGTGTTGTTAAACTTATTTTTATGATACATTTCATTTATACAGCTAATAATAATAATAATTTAAAAAACAAAAAGGAGCTGATTTTTCGCAAAACCAAAATGACACTGTTTTGATCAAATAATAATAAAAAATTTCAAAAGACAAAATGGTATTATTTTGATTGGCACAAAAAACTGTCATTTTGACTAAGAAATTAAAAAATAAAAAATAAAAGTCACCCGAAAAATCCTGTCTGAATCAGCTGGATCACTGGTTACTCGGCCAAGTTATCAGGTATGGCTTTATTTTAAAAAAAATGAATGATTAAAGGTAGACCAGATCGATTGTTTAATTAATTTTTGATTTTTTTTTTTATTGAGCTGGCGGATTTAGTTTGATTTTCAAAACCTTATTAATTACATTAAAGATTGCTGCAATTAATATTAAATAAAATTTTTCACTTTTTTGGATATTAATTATCTATTTTCACCAAATTTTAGTTGAATTAAGGTAATTATTGCTATTATTATTTATTTTTATAAGATCAAAAAAATAAGATTAAAATAGCTTAAATACGTGAAGTGAAGATTTAAAAAAATTTCGATAAGGAAGTTAAATACATTATGATAAATGAGAAAAAAAATAAAAATAAAAAATTAAACTAATTAGAAGAAGTTGAATATATTATGATTTAGAAGCATTGTAATTATAAAAAAATATTATTTAAAAATATTTAAAGTGGAAATAAAAAATTCATAAAATTAATTCTTAAAATTAAAAATAAATTGAATTGAGTTCAATGTAAAATTATTTTAAGAATGAATGTCAAAACTTGAATTTTACTGATGAATCTAATGCTAAAAAAATAAATTGTACATTCATTTTGTTTATATCTTTTAATGCAAGGGAAATCCATATTTTTTCTTAAAAGTAAGAGGATTATATGTCATTGTAAAAAGAAAAGTAGTCTAAAAAGAGTATATACAATAGGTCTACAATAAACTAATTATACGTTATGTCGCATCCTTTAAATGTGTGTATGGGATTGATTGTAGGTGGTTTGAAATACAAATATGGGCTGGTCCATTATGTTCTGGTCTTTCATTCTTATTACTCACATTGCTGGTCCTATTTAATATCAACTTTATTTTTGGTCTTTGCTATTTGTTTTCAATTGTTAAAGATAATTCATTTTTTCAGAATATGTTTATTTTTATTATTTAATCTTTTAAAAAAGAAAAAAATACATGTTTTCACAATAATAATATATAAAACTCATAAAAATTAGTTATACGAGTGGTTAAATACCCTCCAAAAATTTTAAATACATTCAATATACATTTTGAATGTAATAAAATTACTATAACATCTCTTAAAATCTTTTCCTTAGTAAGAAATTATAAACATTAAATTTTTTTTTCTTGAAGGTTCTTCACTGGTAGCTCGAGCTCTCCCGTCCCTAATTCGGAGCAAAAAGATTGTTGTTCTCGATCTACTGCTTCATTTGACTCATAATAATCCAAGCTCAAGTGTATAAAGCCTGCTTGTCTATGGTTGGGCTTAAGTTAGAAGTTTAATCTTATATCTTTGTATTTATTTCTTATGATGGTCTATTTCTTGGCATTAATTTTTTTTTTTTTCAAATTTATCATAATATTGCAAATGGAAGAAGTGCATGCGTGTTATGTCTATTAAAGTTCATGGGCCTATAATATAAGTAGACTTATAAATAGATAACTATTGGAATCCACTTGCATAAAATCAATTGGCTTGTGTTAAATTCAACACCCACTCACTTATAAGTTCCAACCGGGCTTTTGGCTCATGGCCTAACATCAACAAGCCGGTTGACACTTGCTCACAAATGAACCGGCTGATATATCTTCTTCAGTTTCTGTCCGGACTGACATCATCATCAGTTCAACAACAACAATGGAGGCTCGAACATGGATTTCAGGATCGATCCCGTTTGGGTAAGCTCTGATACCATATTAAAGTTTATGGGCCTATAACATAAGTGGACTTATAAATGGGTAAGTGTTGGAACCCACTTGCACAAAACCAATTGGCTTGTGCTAAGTCCAACACCCACTCACTTATAAGTTTTTTATTTATTTTATCATTATTCGATGTGGGATATTTTTCCCAACAATGCCATCTCTAATCACACGATAAAATGGTGTAAAACACTAAAAAGAAAATAAAATTATGCTCCAATGGGTAATTAGTGAAGTACATAAAATAGTAGTAAATTATAAATAAATATTTAAATAAATAAAAAGGAATATAAAAATAATATTTTTTTTTTTGGTATTAAAAATAGTGTTAGAAATGGTGTTATAGTTGAAGTGAACTGTTTGTATGATATTTATATTATTTTGGTATAAATTTGATACCAAAATTGTGTTATACATTGGAGATGGCCTTAGTGTGTGTGCACTCTTTCACCACATGTGATAAAAGAGTAATCAATAAAAACAATGAATAATTATTAATATAATAAAATAAAAAAAATAAACCAATCTTTTTTTATTAATTATTATATTGAAAATATTTTCTATTCAGTTTGCTCACAACTTGTTTTCAAATGATATAAGCAGTGATTATTTATAGCCTTATAGGTAAGAAGTATATATATTTGATAACAATGAATAATAAAGTCAGTGAAATGGTTTTGAAAATTGAATGTGTAGAGAGATTAAAATCCACTACACTATATTTTGACATATTATATTATAAATAATATATTTATCATTAATCATTAATTTCAACAATTAATAAATTAATGTTAAATCCAGTACTTATTGTAGTGCATGATCACTAACTAAAACATACTAAAATAAAAAATGAGATGTCTTCTAAACAAAATGTTGATGAATAATTATAGTTTCCCATACCAGTTTGTTTCCCACGTTAGATAGTTTAACTTAAACAAATAAACAAACAAACCTATTGTAATTTGTAGGCGGACAGCCACGAATCCAAAATAAAATTTAGTTTTATTAACCATAAAATGGGGATAGAGATATAATTTATTAATTTTATATATGATTATTGAATTTATAATTTATTAATTAAGTGAGTTTTTATTTTTTTTGTATTATATAAGAGAGATTGAATTATTATCTTAATTATATTTACTAACTTATTTACTTTTAACCATGAATTCATCATGGGATTTTCTATTGATTTGTAATTTACTATTTTGTTAAAGTTGGAGCTTAGCTATACTATATTTATTTTCTATTTCCCCATACGTATTTGTACTCATAATAAGGGGTGGGCAGTGCGGCATGGCATCAATAGGATACTTATCCTAAATCCTAATAGGATACTTATCCTAATCAATAGGATACTTATATATCCACCTTATTTAGTAAATGAGACGAGTCGATTTTAAAGTTAAAACCCGGTTTATGGTTCAGGTGATGGCAATATAATCTCAACACAACTCTATTATGTATTTTGAAATTTTTAATTATATATATATATGTGTGAGAAAATTAAATAATAAATTATTTTTAAAGAAGAAAAAGAAAAAAATTAATAAAAGTAGAGTGGGGTTGATAGTATTAATTTTTACTTTGTCGAATTTATATTTTGTAAATCCTGTTTCAAATCTAATTTATGGTCTTTTCTATTCATATTAAGTTCAGTATTATTTTTCAAGGCAAATTGAAAATTGATTTACTTATAAATATTTATTATATTTGTATTTATATGATGTAAGATTCACTTTTTAACATGCTCTTTAAATATAATCATACTAATTAATATCAATCAATTTATTGATATTTTCTTTTAATGTAAATAGTTTGGTATCTGATAGTCATATTGAGTTTTGATTAAATCTAAACTTGAGTCGAATACATTCACAAGAAAGGCAAAATTCTTTCAATACCTATTTTTTTCATTTACAAAATTTAAATTCGAGATTTTACTTAAGAAGTGTAATGATTCGAGTCCGCATAAATTACCAACCTAACAACTGAAGTAAAGCTAGTCTTAATTATATGGCCCAAAAGTCAACTTCAAAGTATTAGTAGTAATTCACTAAAGCCCATTATATATCATTCATATAAGAAGTCACTTTCCAATATAGGAAAAAAACATTGCATATAAGGGATATTACATTTTTCTCCACTTAAATTATTGATATTCTCGTCAAATTTATATATTTAACTTTGATCCGACCCACTAGGTGCTGCTTTCACATTTTCGGCTGGTGATCAGGCTGTGATATCATTTGTAATTACCCTAGCCTGTGTGAACTACTGGCCTAACAATTGGGGTGGAGCTGAGCCTAACCACATAGCTCAAAAATCAATCTCAAGATATTAATAGTAGTTCATTAAGACCCATTATATAATCTGACCCATTTGTCATCCCTACAAATTTGTAAGTAATGATGGACATGTAAACTAACTAATTTTAGGGTCGTTTGGGTAGTTTGAAATTGAAACTGGAATTGAAATTCAAATTGAAGGACCTAATTCTAATTTCATCATTTGGTAGCACATCTCGAATTAAAATTAGAATTCTACTAACAATTCAATAAAATTGTAATATAACTAGAAAAATTATTTCACAATTTCATTATCAACCCATAAGAATTATAATTCCACAACCGCCACTATCATCCCTATCCCATCACCACCACACTGTCATAGTCATGGCCACCATCACTGTCGACAGTCCACTGTGCCACCCCATCGTCGTCACTGCTAGCAATCTGCCACTTTTATCACCGCCAGCAACGACGGTCCGACGTAGGCAGTTTCCATTGTCATTGCCGTCAACGATGATCCACCACCATTACTATCGGCGGTTTACCGCCATCTCACTATCACAACTACAGCCGGCGATGACAATATACTTTTACTCCCACCACTACCATCGCCTCCACCGCCACCAATTTTTATTAATTTTAATTTCAATTTTAATTTTTTGTGCGAAATAAACGTTTGGAATTATAATTTCAACACAATTCTAATTATAAAAAATTAAAATTAAAATTGAATATCTCAATTCTAATCCTAATTTTTTATTTCCAACGAGTTCTTATAATCTATTTGGATGATACTGTTTTGAATTATAGAATTAAATTTTGATCAATTCTCTTATTTGAATCATTAAAATTAATTGAATTTAAATTTAGTTCAAATATTAAGTAAAATTTAACTCTTCAAAAATTTAATATTTTAAATATTTTTTTTATTTAATTATTTTAAATTTACTATTTTCATTTTTAACCTAAAATCTCTATTTTTTTTTAAATTTAAAATTTCTTATACTCTCTAAATAAGAAATTTATAATTTTATAGATTTTAAATCAAAATTTTAAATCTAAATTTATGCATTAAAATACTACCTTAGTGAATTTCATATATTCTCTTCTAAAAAGCTAGTGTTTATAAAAATTAACCAATTGAGTTGACATGCATAGTCGACAATGATAGATCCATAGGAAGAGAAATTGAGCTTAAAATTCTTCTCAACGTGGGAAAGAGACTGGTACGGGCAACTAGACTTTTGCATATTTATTCAATTTAATTATTTATTAGTTAATAACTTATATATATAAGCTTATTAATTAATGAATTAATTATATATATAGTAATTAAATTATGAAGAAAATCCACCCTGCCATTCTCTCATGTCACATGACCCGATTAAACTTGCACTAATTCTCCTCTCTTTGGCTCTTGCTCATGTGCAATTACATGCTTAACAGCTTGTCTTAATTCCTTCTTAGATCATAATATCTTCTTTTACTATTTTATAATGATGACTTGAATTTCATTCCATGTGTCCATTAGTTAGTTCAATCCTAAATATAACTATATATTTAGTACTCACTTGCCCAATTAATTTGTAGTCATGCCTCATTTATTGGAAATATGTGACAATTTATTTGTATATATGTCCCAAACTTTTCATAATAAAGAGTTAAAATAATAAAATAAGACTCTACTGAATTTTTTATTATTTAAATTTAAAATAGTTTATAATTTTTTATAAATATTATTTAATTTTCTTACCTATTATTTATAGAAAAAAGCAAAATTAAAAATTATACTATCCATATTTAAAAATTAATCAGAATACTTTTTATTTATATAAAAGATGCTTTTTAAAATAAAGAATACCTTTAGAAATGCTCTAACATCATCAATAAATGAATTTATTCTCCTTTTATTAGTAAAAGAAATATTAATTTATAAGGTTAGACCATATAAATATAATGTTTTTCCTTTTTGAATTTTTTAATTTTAATGTGAATGATATGTTTTTATAAGATGGAAAGAATTAAATATGGTGCATGAAATTATTAATGATATAATTTAAATAAAAAATTAATTTGAATTTATAATATATATTCAGATGTAATATAAATTTTTTATTTTTTTATATACTTTATTTTATATCTCATAATTTTTTTAAACGTCGTGTTATTTATGAAAAATATTTTACTGTTAAAATAAAAAAAAAAAAAGATAATGTGATGAACAGTAAAGAAATAAATGAAACACATAATCAAACTGAGATTTTAGACTGATATAAATATCTCAATTTTCACTTTTTCATACCCTACTCTTCTTCCTATGCATTATTACCCCTAATTAATAATAAAATTAATTGCTCAAATATTTCTCATGAAACTAACATCACAATTTAAATCTCACTAATTAGAAATATCAATACAATATTAATTAGTTGCATTATATTCTCTTATCCTTAAATTTGTTATTTATTTTAGAAAATTATTCAATTAAAAAATTTTAATTTATAAATAAAAACAAATAATAATCACTTTCATACGTACGTGAAAAATACTAAAACATGAAGCATACATGGAATTAAATTTCATATTCTATTCCAATAATCTGACAAAATGCTGGAATTGATGATTGTCATGTTTCCATGCTTCATGCTTCTGTAACAAATTATTCCAAAAATTATTATAGCAATATACATATGAAATAGTTAATTATTTAACACTGAAGCACATTAAATAATAACAATTTAATATTAGCCTTAAACTTTGTAGTCAAGCTGTAAAACTGGCAGAGAATATTAACTAATTATATACTATAAAATTGTCAAGATGGAATCAATGATTATGGTTGAATTTTGTAACTAGTTAAATTAATAAGGGACATTAGTACTATATCTTATCTTGTTAAGAGTCAGAAATGACAAGTACATACACAATCACTAATTAAGCATAATTAACAAATAAAAATTACCCAAGTAAGGGAAACAATATAGAGAGAATTTTTGGATGTTTCTTGCTTGGTGATTTAGGAGACAAATACATCCTTATTTGAAATTAATCTTTCTTGGAATTCCACTAATCTTTGACAGATTCCTGCAAAAGATTGGGAAGATGACTGTAATCAATATTGTCTATCAATTAGAAAAGGCAACTGCAGGTAGACATTGAGAGCCAGGAAGTTACAATTACATATAAATTGAAAATTTAATAAAAAATAGTCCTTTTAAAATTTTTTAATATAAAAATGTAATTGATCTTATAAATTAGATCAATCAGATTAATCTATAAAAAAGTTAAAAAATATATAAATAAAATCATTGAATTAATAATTCAATAATAATCAAATATATATCTTTTAATATAAAAGATTTTATGACAATTTTAAAATAAAATTATAATATCGATTATTTAATTATAAACTTATTGTTTTCTTTTTATGAATTGGATTAAAGCTGTTTTGCTACGGACAAAAGGTTGGATCAATTTGACAAACATTAACAATACAGTATTAACTAAAAAAAATTTAATTAATTTTAAGTTGTTGGTTCATTTAATTTGAGGCGTTTGAAAAGCGGTTTATATGGGATTGGAACATGTGATTAACCATGTGAAGGTTATTAAAAACAACATGTGCCTAATGGTCCCCTTCCTCTCACTCACTAAATTATATATATTGCCTTTCTAGATTTTAGTGAAATATATAATAATAATTAAATTACAACCTCATCAAATAATATCATTGGCGAAATAAATAGATTTGTTAAATCTAGATGCCAAATGTTTCCACAAATTAAAATGTATATTAACAACCTTACTCTATGTTGTCTAATCACTTATATCATAAACAATAGGGGTCAGCATTAATTAGTAAAAATAGATTAATCAAATTGATTTGATTAAATTAATTGGATTAAATAAAATGATTGGTTTGATTTATTAAATAATATAAAAATTTCAATTTTTAATTTAATTATGAAATTTCATTTATCAAATTAATTCAACAAATTGATTTACTTATTTTTTTTTTAGATAAATAAATTATTAATTTGAATATGTCAATTAGTTTATATACTTATAATTTTCATATTTTTCATTTTTTTATGATGTTATAATTTAATTGATGCACAATTAGTTTGTATATATAAATTTAAAAAATATTAATATTTTCTTATATAAATAAATTAGAAAACTCCAATATTATAGATGATTATCACTCATAATATATTTAAATTTAAAGTGAAAAATATTTTATAATATTCATTTTCTTAACTGAAAAATACAATATAACCAAATTAACTGAAATTATTATTTCGATTTTGTTAATATTTAATTTTAATTTATTTGGCTAGTGAAAATTATTAATCAAAGATCGATTATACACCCACTATTGGTAGATCCCTAAGGAGTAGGATAAGTGACCTAATTTTTTTGAGAAAATAAATTTTTTCCCCCAAACTTTTTTATAAAATATCTTATATCGTTTCCCAAATTAAGAGGTTAGATCCACCAAAATTTATTTTAGTTTTAGCACTAAAATTCTTTTTTGTTTGTCATTTTAGGAAACTAAGACTACATTTATTATTATTTTTTTAAATTTACCCCCTATTTTAACTACAATAAACACTTTAATTATAACATTTAATTATTATTAGTGATATTACTATTAATTAAGCATAAATTATTATTAGGCACACTTAATATAAATTCAAAAAAATTAATTATCTAATTATTTTTATTATTTTTATTTTTTAATTTAACTATAATTCAAAATTTTGATTCGAATCTCATAATTTTTTTAAATATAAGTTAAAAATTGTGATTAAATAATTTTTAATAAATTACATTTAAAATTTTAAAATAAAAAACTTTTAGCTTAGCTATAACTCAAAACTCTAATTCTAAATCTTGTAATTTTTAAATATTTGTTTAAAATTATAGTTGAATAATTTTTAACAAACTGTATTTATAATATTTATAATTTAATACCATAATTTTTAAAAATTATATTTTTTAATTTTTAAAATTATAGTTTGCTAAGATTTAAGATCGGTTTTAATCAATTGAAATCTTAGGCGAAATCGAAATGAAAATTTTTAAATAATTTTTTTTTTTAAATAATAATAGATGCAAATCATATATATATATATATATATATATATATATATATATATATATATATATAATGAAATGTACAATTAGACCTTTTGAATTTATTTTATTCAATTAAATACGTAATCTTTATTTTTTAAAAAAAATAATTATTGTAACAATAAAATATTAAAAAATATTAATAATTTTCTTCATAAAATATTATAATCAAATATCTTAAAATGGGGAGGACTAAAAGTATGAATAATAATCTTGGCCTGACCCGCGAATACCCGACCCTTTTAATAAATGAAGCGGAGTGAGTTTTTTATTTTATACCCGCAATGGATTTGAGTAATAGTAATACTTGCCCAAAACTCAACCTGATTATATATATTATATATTTTTTATTTTTATTTATATATAATTTATATATTTTTTTATTTTATAATTATTTTTATGTGAAATATAAATTATATTATATGGATATTTGAATATATATATATATATATATATATTTAAAAAAATAAAAAAGGTGTACTCGACACTATCCAAAGCGGGTCAGGCATTTTTATTGTTAAACGGGTCGGGTTAAAATTTTGGGAAACTCGTTCCAAATCCTATCCGTTGTCATCCCTAATTGAAAGTAGCCAACTGATTTTTTCTTCAAATTCTTTCACAAGTACAAACTCCTTAATAAATATACTTATTTATAGCTAAGATTATATTTTATTTTTGAAAAAATAGTGTATATAAAAGGATATTATTGATAAATATTAAATTGAATTATAAATAATTATATTTTTATTAATATAATATGAAAATTTTGAAAATAAATAAATAAATAAATAATATACTAATAGGGATATTTTTTACCAAGTGAAGTATTAAAATAGATTTTAGAATTATACCAAATATAATATTCATTTCATTTGAAATAAATTTTATATTTATTATTTAATATAATTTATTTGTAAATAAAATGAATTTTTTTATAGGATTAAATTAAATATAACGTAAATATCAAATTAAAACAAAAAAGGCAGGAGTAAAAGGTTATTCATCAATTCCTCAATTACTTATGTTGATTATTTGTTCTCTCATTATGCACCTTAATTAATGATCTATTTATTCCAAGTATTGTTTTTAAAATCGGTAAAAACAGAGAATTAGAAGGTTAGAAGTTCGACTGAAATTAAACAAGTTAAACTGGAAAAAAATCGGTATATATATATATATATATGTATATATAATTTGACATTTATTATATATATGATGAAAATAAATATAATTTGACATTTATTATTTTTAATTAAAAATTAAAAAAAATTAAAAAAAAATTTGATACGCTCGAACTTAAAATACTGATTCAATTTGATCGATTCACTAATTAACTAGTCGATTCATCGATTTTTTAATTAATTTTTAGGAGACGAATTTTTGGGATTGATCAAACCAATTTTTACTTCAATTCCTAATTTTTTCAATTCAATTAATCAATCCGATGTGATTTTTACAACCATAATTCCAAGTCAATGGGAAAATAAACAGACATTTATTTTGGACATCTATTACATGCAACCAACATTAGCATAAGGAATTAAAAAAAAAAAAATGGATAGTTCAGGTTCTAGAAATTTTATCTTTTTCTTAATGAGATTATACATTTTAATCTTTTCACCAACTTAATTAAAATATGTTATGGGATTAGATTTACTGTGGACATGATATATATATATATATATATATATATATATATAAGCTTTAATGTATGCAACCAAAAAATAAAATCACAAGTTATACATACATATTAATCATACTCTTTTATAATATCTCTGAGAGTACGATTAGGCCTTGTATTCAAGTCTTAACACCATATATCATACCTGCAATGCTTTAATTTCATCTTATTATTTTTTTTTTCTTACTCCGACTATCAAAAGCTAAAGAAAGATAATGTGATGATAATTGTTGGATTTGCTCTATAATTAGCAAGGTGGATTAAATCCTTCTAATAATTTTTCATATCTAAGTAATTAATAATGTCCTCATATATATATATATATATATATATATATATAATTGAAGAATTAATAAACTGGCACAAGTTTTGCAATCCCAAGTTTCATTACATCATATATTATAGTTTCATTACAAGTTCTTCAGAAAAAAAAAATAATAAGTTGTGTATTTTAGTTTTGTTTCTTAATTAATTAATAATTAATCCAACACTGCTAATGACTAACTTCCAAAAAAAAAAAAAAAAAAGCTTTTTCTTTGCCTGCGAATTTGTCTTCACATATATTGTTATATAATTCTTCTCTATCTTGTTGTTGTTGTTGTTGTTGTTGGGTCACTAGTTACTTTCAACTTGAGCTTGAATTCCTGTCTTTTGAAGATGAAAGGATGGCATCAATGGCTTCCTTTACCTGAGAAATGTCAGGAGCTTTCCCACCTTCTACAGGCCAAAATTCATCTGTTGCCAACACCTACATGAGAAATAAATACATAAATTAAAATAATTGTCAAACATTAGCTTAATTATATGCCTAATCACAAAAAAATCCAACTATATGTATATATTCAAACGTCTCAAAATATATTATTGTATGCTAATTTTAGAATTTAATAACGATTTTGACTATTTTTGTGAAAATTGAAATAAAAAATTTGTTTGTAGGTTATTACCTTTACTTGTAACTGAAGGAATTTAACATAACTAATGGCTTTTTCTAACATGGTAACCAAATCAACCTGTGCAAGACATTTTCAAGAATTGGGAATTAAGCCAAATAATTAGCCAAAAAAACTGGAATAATGTTACTATAAAATTAATGATTTTGTTTTTCAATAGATATTTGTTTGAAAGAATATATATATATATATATTAATTACCTTTGAGCCATTAGGCACCAGCTCCTGCAATATCTTAAGCCGCTCGCTAATCCTTTCTCGTCGATTCTGAGGAAATAAACATTATCTTAGAAAACTTAATTAGAAAAAAAAAAATTATTGGGTTTGAAGACAACACACTGTCATTTTAGCTTAATATTAAAGTAAACAATCATGGAAGTGGATTTAAAATCTACTTGACATTGAAATTAAAATTGTTTTTCTGGATAAATATCATTTTAAATTTAAATGTTTTTCTTCCCAAGAAAAATATTTAAATAATGTTGGAAAAAATTAGTTTTTTTTTTAAAAAATTATGGTTAAAACATTTGAAATTCGAATTAAAATTAAATTTTAAAATATTTAATTTATAAATTGTTTGCTTGGGTAAATACTCATTTATATAAAATAAACTCACTTAATTATAAATCATTTATATCGGCTTCGTTTATTCAATGTAAAAAAAATTTCTTAATAAACTAAGATTCTGTTTGAAACACACAGCGATTCTAAATGAAATTCAACAATCAATGTTATTAGGCTCAGAGGAATGTTTTACACTATCACTAACCATAAGATAAAAATAAAAAAAAAAACAAAACTAACCTTGGCTGCAATACTCTGGGGATCCTTAGATGGAGAAGACTTGGGTTTTGGCTTTCTAGTTGCACTATTGCACTGCTTCTTTAGAGCCTGCATATTCTCTCCCTGTTAAAAAAAGAAAAAAAAAATCCACCATTAATCAATTCAAGAAAAGCAAGTCCTATCTATGTAATTATGAACAAGAAAAAAATAAACTAATTAATTATTAATTAAAAAAATTACCAAATGAGGACGTTTGTGGAAGTTGGCTTCTTGAGCTTCTCCAGATTCTTGAATACTATCAGTAACCATGGAAGTATTCCCTTCATAATACAACCAGTCACCGTGATTTTCCTTTTCAGAATTGGCCATGGAATTGAAATTACTAGCTGTCAGGAAACAGGTAATATCCTCTAATAGACGAGGATCTAAATCACAGTTCCACTGGTAATTGTTATTATTACAATTAATCAAGTTCCCTTCCCAAGTCGATGATGATGAATAGTCATTTTTATGACTACTAATAACTTTATTATTGTTCAGCTCAAAGCTAAGCAAAGATCCATTAGTATGCAAAATATTATCAAACCCACCTCGAAAATTGATCAAAGAATGAACTTCTTCAGCTTGATTACTATTATTAGTAGTAGAACGAAAAAAGAAATCATTCGAATTCGCGCTACTTGGACTGCCAAGAGAAGAAGAAGAATGGCTCATAGCTAAATTATTAATATTCTTGATTGTTTCTCCTTCTTGATCATGAACCAGTTTCTTGTTATTTTTTTCATCATCAAATGATCCATAAGGAGCTATTGAGTTACCATTATAGGCACAAGTTTGAACCGAGCCCAAACGGTCCTTTGCAAGTGCCATTGAGAGAGAGAGAAAGAGAGAGAATGAAAGTTTGATTTTAATATGTTATAGTTCAGGGGGATATGAAGATAGAAACGTACTACGATGGCCTATTTGTAGAGTCTCAAAAATAATGATAATGTATTAATGGGTGATTAATTAAAGAGTGTGATTCAGACTGGTTTATTAAAATCTTCTAATTAAATAGCTGTAGGAACAGGAAACATATACAAACAAGTATTATATTCAATCAATTCCTAAGGGTTATTATCTTCGTTCTAGCAATTGGATTTACCCTTTCTTATTAATTAAGCTCACAATCTTATAGTTGAACCACAAAGAAAATATTTTTCTTTTATTTGCAAATCTTTTAATATTAACATTCATATGTGAAAACTGACTCGTGGTACTATAAAACAAAAATATAATTAACTATTAGATTATGATAAATTGATTATTTTCCTTAATTAATTGAAACAAATAGGTGAATTTTAATTAATATCACTAAATTATATTATATTTTATGAATTGAATCAAAGAGGTAGACTTTAATATTCTTAACCACTTCAATTTAGTGAGATAAATTTTAATGTCTTTGATCGAATTTTAGTACATTGCATAAAAACTTATCTTTAACCAAAAGAAGATGAGTTTAACTTAGTGAATAAGAAATATTTGTATACAAAATCAATTAAGAGAAATTATTAAATAAGATATAATTATATTTCTCATATTTATGTAAAGATAAATTTATATGGACGTATTTTCATTTCAATCATGAATTCAATCTAATTCGAGTATGAGAATCATGCTTTTATTATACTTAATAATTTCTCATTAATTAATATTAGGTAAAGTTAAACACATATTAACTTATAGTAACATCGCTTTACTGCGAGATTATTTTAATTTAGTAACTAAATTTTTAATAAATCAGAAATATATATGCAAATTGGAAGTAATATATTTAATATTTGTATTGGGATTGTTAGCTGGCATGCAGAGAAGCCAGAAGGTGAATAAAAATGGAAGATTGAATACAATAGAGAAGGTAATTAGCAAATAGCGAAGGGGTCGCCGGATCTTTAGCCATCCCCACGTCTTTCAAGATTCCTCTTATACTCTCACTATTTCATCAATAGCGTACCTAATATTATTTAAGGGTAATTCCTATACTCTTTCCCTTTGTTGCTGCACCACGTGTATTCATTGCTCTATTTTATACCCTAAATAAATAAATATAATAATATACAATAAAATATACTATATGATATGTAACATTAATTCCATGCTTTGTATGTACACTTTACTAGTGATGGATGATATTGTTTATAAATTAAAATTATTGCCACCAATTATCTCTTTATTGGTTTGAATGAGTCATAATTAATTAGTTAATTACTATATAATAACTGCAAATATGGATATTCTTTTGCTTTAGTTCAGTATTGTTTCATGAATTCCTCACATGTGACTATGACTTTGTGATTATTGCTTTGAACTATCCCATTAATAATTATTAGTTGTTTTAGGGTTAATTAATAAGTCTTTAATTTATTATTTATTGTTCATACAGACCATATATAGAGATTCCATATGTAAGAATTTCAAGACATATTGGGCCATCTTGATTCTTGAATTCCAGAAAAATAGAAGAGCATTAATTGCTGTAACACTATTTTTGCATACCCTAATCAACATTTTAAAAAAAAAAAAGGTTATTAGTAGGTGTATCTATTTTTATTTTATTATAATTTTTCATATTTTTCTAAATTATAAAATTTAGTGAAACTCCATTCAATTTTTATTAATATATTGTGAATTTAATACCGAGAGTTAGTTTAATTAATAAGAAAGTGTATAATTTTATTTTTTAAATATATAGACTAAATATGAAAGATGCGCCTTTAGATTTATCCAAATAAGATATTTAATCTAAATTAATGTATAAATTCGCTCAATGATATTCTGATTTCGCTGAAAAAAGCAAAAGATATATTGAGTTTATTTCTATTTTTATTTTGAGAGATGAAATTATTAAGCCGTAATGCTGCAGCCATTGAGACTTAGTATATATTATATTGCCTTCTAGTATATGGGGACATAATTGTAGACTTCTTTAATAGGAAAGATCATTATAAGCTTCCTTTGTTGACAAATTATAGTTCATTTTTGTTTTAGCACAAAGATTAAGAATTTATGTTTTTTATACTATTAATGACAATTAATAATAGAAATCAGTTATTTTGTGACAATTTTTTATAGTCACAAAAATTCTTGTCACTAATTATATCTTATTTGTGACAAGAATTTTGACTTGTTATGAATTTCAATTAAATAATTATTTTGATAACAATGAAAAATAACTTGTCATAAATTATAATGATTATGAGACAATTTAATAAAAAATTGTTACAAATTGTAAGTTTTCATATTTGGGGGTCGCACAAATTGTGACAACTAACTTACATTTGTAACCAAAGTAAATGTGTGACAAATATAATTGTCACGAAATATTATGGAGAACGAATGGCAAGTTTAAACTTGTCATTTTAAAACTAATAAAAAGAAAACAAAAAATATTTGACATATATAAGATGTCACTAAATTTTAATAAAAATATTTTTATGATTGCTATTTAACACTTGTTACCTTTTTTTTTTTTCTTTATGTCAATAATTTTACAAAGGTAATCCATTTCTTAAAAATAAAATTAGGTGATAAATTATTTTCAAAAAAATTAAATGATAAATCTATTTTTATTTTATTTTCCCTTAAAAAATTATTTTAATATACTTGATTAACATCTTTTTAAAATACTTATATATCATAACCTTAATCAGAGTTGATAGTATCGGACGTCTATATATCAAAGATGAAATTACTTTTTTTTTTTTTTTGTTTAATTCAAACCATTTATTCATGTTGCTTTAATACATGTTTATAAGAACCTTAATTAAATCAATCAAATGGTTAATTTCTAGAGGTTAATATTTTGTAAAGTTAGCCTTAGTTGAAATTTGGACTCAAGAATTCCACTGAATTTAAAGTTTCATTCCATTTAATAATATATTATTGTTGTTTAATAGTATAATTAGAAATTTAAATTATAATAGCTACTCCATTTTATAAATTTTAGATACATTAAAGAAAAAAAAGTGATTGTAAAGCGGCATTAAAATTAAGACACACTTTATCACTTTCCTTATTATACACAGCATAATTATTGCATTCTTTTTTATCACTACAATCCATTACAAGGTTCGTATCTTTGATTGAGAAATATTTGAGCTCTTTTGGATCATGCAACATGTTGAGGGTCGTAATCAGGAGATTAGAGATAGTTACGATCCTTCAAAATTTTTTAAATACATATATATATATAAATTTTTTAATTGAACTTTTAAAATTTTTAAATATATATATATAAATTTTTTAATTGATCTTTCTAAAATATATATATATAATTTATAGTACTAAAATTTTCTAATAATTTGACTTTAACTCCTCTAATAATATTAAAATTACATATAAATTTTTAATTAATCTCTCTAAAAAAAATTATATAAAATTTATGACACTAAATTTTTTTACTAATTTAACTTTAATCCCCTAATAAAATTTTCTAATTATGCCATGAATATATTACCATTTACTAGAGGTGGCAAATGGAGTATCCAAGTTCATTTTTGATCATTTCATATTCAAATTATTTTAAGCGTTGTTTATTAGATGTCATCTTTCTTACATGAGTTGTAAATAAGTCAAATTGTGCATAAAAGTTGATTTTAGAAAATAATTTCAGGTCAAATTCAATTTTTTTTTTTTTTTTTTTTTTTATGGGGGGTGGGGGGGAGGAGGGGGGTTTGGTTGTGTATAAGTTAAGTTATATTTTTTATTAATTTATTTTGAATTAGGTTATGCTCAAATTAAGACAATTGATTATACATATTAATTCTTCACAAATTCAAATTATTTTAAATTTCATATAATTTAAGTAGATTATGAATTAGATTTATACGAATAAATTCAGTTCAAATTTGAGTTTATCAAAATTTATCTTCTCTGTGTGTTACCATTTGCTACAACACTAACCATCAAATTCACGTGCTAAACAATTATATATCTATTACTAATTAATAAACTAATAATTTAATGATTATTTATTTTATAGAATTAAGTTAAGTGTCATTAAAATTTTAATAATATCAATTATTTTAAAAGGACGATTAAATTAACCTTAATTAATTTAATAATATAATTATAGCATATCAGGGGGTGAAGAATCCATTTCTATAGTAACCGTACAGAGTGTTTGTAGTTAATTCATATGATATTTTCTATATATATATTTCACATTAATACTTGCAAACTGATCATGATAAAACTGAATACTGGGAATTGAAATTTGTTAAAATTTTGATAATGGGTAAAAGAATATATAGGAGGAGTTGAATTTCATAAAAAATAAAATTGGATTTTAAGATGAATTAAGTTCTAATAATAATTAAAAGTCAGAACTAGTCAATAAGTAATTAGAACTTAAATTTATATATATTATTTATAATTTGATCACTTTTTCAATGTTAAATTTTTAAATCCTAATACTCTCCTCAAGTGATAACTATTTGTTCTAATTATCATTTGATAATTTTTTAATTTTTGAGATACAACCTATAATTAATTTGATATTTTGATAGTTTGATAAGTTATCAATTTACAGATAATTTGGTAATTAATGAGTTACCGGCACACATGTATTTGGTATTTGTGATAGTTGGATAGATTATTAGCCCACAAATAATTTGATATTTTGGTAGTTTAATGAGTTATCAGCTCACAGATAATTGAGAATTAATGAATTTTAGCCTAATAAATAAAGATAGAACTCATTTTGATATTATGTTAAAATTTTGATAATTAGTTAAAGGATAAATAAAAAGAGGTGAGATATATAATGAATATAATTAGATTTTAAAATAAATTAAGATCTAATCATAATTAAAAATTAAAATTAATTAATAAATAATTAAATTTTAAACTCATAAATTTTAGATTTTTACATCTCAACAAAATTTGGATCATAGGAGAAGAAAATTGAATCAAACCCACATCATACCAAGGAAAAATGAAAGTAATCCAAACTCGGAACATACAAAAAGTGAAAGCCAGAGTCCAAATTATATTGATTGGGGTAGTGTACGGATCAATTTAGATTTTGACGCCAAGTTAATAATGGATATAAATTTGGGAGATAGTCCCTACAAACTAGATTTTTAACGATGGATAACTCATTTTTATATTAACCCTACAACATATTTACATTTAATTAAAATATGAAATTTCCCATATATATATATGTATATTATCCCTTAATAAGATGTGTCACTATATTATCCCTTAATAAGATGTGTCACTAATTAATTCCCTTTCAGAACAATTTAGCATTGACTTTTACCCAAATACAACTTTAAGCAAAATAAGGACCACAAAAAAGACATCTAATCTATTATATGATATAAAGCTCATCACTGGATGAACAGTGTAATTTCAATTGATTTTGAATTAGTAAATTATTATTTTATCCTTTTTTTTGTATTACCTTATTAAAACGATGCCGTTTAGATTTTAAATGTAATTTAGCATTAAATTACTGTAAAATTACTAAATTATCTTGATTTTATCTTTAACCCGTTATAAAACGGCGTCGTATTGAGTTAAATTCGTCATTTTTGCCATCAGTCATTTCTGCTCCCTTTGGAAACCTTAGTTGTGTTCGCTTGCTCTCCCTTTTCATGTTTCTTCTTTCTTTTTAAACCGTTGCCGCTCTCACTTCCTGTCTCTTTTTCTATCTTTTGTCGCAAATTTCTTTTGCATTTCTTTCTTCTTTCATTTGAGGTTTTAGTCCGTTCCATTTTTTGTCTCTTTTTTTTTTTTCATTTTTTCTTGCTGATATGTTTTTAATTTACTTTTCTTCTCTCTTATGGTCTGTGGTTTGTGGCCGAAACCTTTGTTTTCGTTTTTTAATTGTTTGATTTTATTTTTGCCTTTATTATCTTCGGTTAAGCTCTATGAAATGCTACTTAATTTGTCTATTGCGACGTATGAAGGTATTCTTTGTAAATCTGAGTTGAGATGGTTTTTTATATTTTGGTTTTTATCATAGGTGATGACTTATCTAGTTTTATAATAAGGGTTTTGTTGGTTTAATTTTTTACTTTTTATATTCCTTCTGTTGTGCACGTAATTTTTCTTTGTAGATTTCGGTTAAGATTGATGTCAGTGGGTTGAACGATGTGTTTTGGTTAGTGGGTTATTGAGAATGCTGGTGAGTTAATTGATTTTGTAGAGACTTTCATATTAGATTGTGATGGTCAGATTTCTTCTTTTTCCCCTTTATTTCAGAGAAAATTTAATATTTATTTAGTTTTAGTTATTGGATCAGTTCTTTTGTGTTTATATTTTGTTTCGATTTTAGGCTTTTTGGCTTTGTTTATTAGCAGCTAAGATATGGATTTCTCTAAAAATGCTTATGTATATATATTTCTTTAATCTCTTTTGTTTCTATAAATCTTTAAGCCTATTTTGCAGTGAATTTTTATTTGGCAGAGAGTGGACGAACTCGACGTTTTCTTTCTCCACTTCTTTCTACTCAATTCGAATGGTATTTCAAATCTCTATTCCTATGATTTTTTTCCCTTTTAATTCTTTTTTGAAGTTTTATGCTAATGTTAAAAGATTTGACTAAGGAAAGTGTTGCAAATTTGGTTAAGGCAAGGATCCACTGAATAAACTTTTGCTCCTGCTAGGCAGAATCGCCCTTAAATTGAAAGGTTTTTTTTTTTTTTTTTTTTTTTTTTAAATTTCTTTATCTATTGATGGATTTCAGTTGGCTCTGTTATCAACATTCGCTCCTAAAATCCCAAGAAAGCAATGAAAATCCAAACAAAATTCACAATTTAAATATTTACCTTTAATGGCCATGGAAAGCACATCAAGAACCCTCTTAAAATGGTATGATTGTTTATTTATCCTCTTTCTTTTGGAAACAATTTAATGTTTATTCTGTTTTGGTTAGTGGGTTATTGAGAATGCTGGTGAGTTAATTGATTTTGTAGAGACCTTCATATTAAATTGTGATGGTCAGATTTCTTCTTTTTCCCCTTTATTTCAGAGAAAATTTAATATTTATTTTGTTTTAGTTATTGGATCAGTTCTTTTGTGTTCATATTTTGTTTTGATTTTAGGCTTTTTGGCTTTGTTTATTACCAAAATCTTAGAGAGAGAGAGAGAGAATGTAATTGCTGATATTACCTGCATTTTAATCATCTGTCTTCTCCATGTATTTTTTGGATGCACAGTTACTATTTGTAAATAACTTGGGGTTTTTTATTTTGTATTTAGTTGTGCTGGTGAGTTTCTATTGTTATGTTTTACCATGTTTGATATCAAGCATTTCAGCTCATATCATTATGTTATTTTAGGGCTCTTTCCTTTGTAGAGTGAGCATTTTTATATTGAATACAATTTAAATCTATATGTTTATATCTTCAGGATTTTGAATCAAGTCCGATTGATGTTGTGTAAATCTGAGTTATGATTAAAGTGTGCTATGAACATTGAGTTGAGTGTCTATAATAAAAATAAAAGGATGCTACAAGAAATTAGACTTGAGACACCTAATCTGATGGAGTTTTTGGTATTGAAAATGGTAGCATTGTAGTTTTTTTTTTTTTTTTGTGTAGAAATCAAGTCAATTAAATAGGAATATAGACTAGAGTGGTGTTTGTTCTTTGTGGGAAAGAGGCAGCTCTTTGGTAAGTTCATCAATTTATATTTTTCTTTCCAACTTTTCTGGATCAAACGTAAAGTTTTCGACTTTCAAAGATCGGGTCTTCACTTTTTAGTTGAAAATATTAAGCTATAAATTTTGTTGAAATTATTTCATTTGAGTATAATATTACAAATTCAATTGATCACCTAATTATAGACTATTTGTTGAATTACAAATTTGTAGGTTTTCCTCCACATTATAGAGATTCAGTAAGGGCAATTACTTCAAGCCTGCCTCTTTTTCTCTACACTTACTCCACCCACCAACTCCATGGGATCTTTGAGGTTTGTATTTCTTTATTTTTTTTTTCAGGAGTCAAATAAAGATTTTTTACATGAAAACATGAAATTTCTTAAAAAATGAAAATATGAATGTTAATTTTGGTAAATCAAATAGTGACATATATCTTTCAATATGGTATGTGTAAGATGCGAGTTTTGGAGGAGAAAACATTGATCCTGCACATATTCCTGTGTGGGAGAGAGATGTTAGTGACTTAAATTTATCACACACACAGACAAAGATTTTTACGTTTGCGTCAAACCTGAGGTAAGTGATCCAATATATAATTTCCAAGGATTTTCAAAACATGATGCGAATACCTCATTACCTGTATTCAAGATTGTGACCATATTATTTCCAGCCTTCATCCTAAAGTTATAAAGCAAACTAACCAATGAAATGGGAAATAAATATAGGGAAGAAAGTTAGATACTGTATGTTAACAATCGCCCATGGAAAAACTGTCTTCTTATGCAAATGAAGAAAATTAACTAAACTTGAAAAATGTAGCAATTAAACAATAAAAAAAGAGACAAATTGAGCCACAAAAGGAGTTCATGTTTTCTAAGTGTAATTGTGTCAATTAGGTTTGTAATTTAATGAAAATCGGATAGTATAAGAGAACAAACAATGGCATGTTGAATCAAATAAAGAAGAAAAATCACAAAAACCAATGATGGCTCATTTGTTGAAGTCTTCTAACCTTGAATTGCAAGCACCTTAAGTGTTAATAAAATCAACAACAGGTCCAACACGCTTGAATTGTATCAGAAATAAGTTCAAGCATTCATTATAACTGCCTAATTCTGTATGTAATCTGCTATATATACATCCCTTGACAAAACCCAGTTTACACTGCATATTGTTCTACTGATTTTGATTGCTTAATTTATATTTTAATCTGATTTTGATTGCTTAATTTATATGTATTATGTATATTAATAGGTTGATTCTAATATGGGCTTTGAATTGACAAATTAAAGAGGTACAAAATTAGAATAGAAAATAATACTCAACTTTTAAACCCAAATACACCTGATGTATTTATCACTCTTAAAAATATGATTAAAATTACAATACCTTAATTTACAAAGATGGACTCTCTAACTTTCTATTCTAGAAGATGAATTTTTAAGCATTTATGAATTTGAATTTAAAACAAAATCTATAAGAAAAAAAAAATTACTTAAGAATATTTCATTTAATGTATTGCATTTTCCCACCTAATTTGGAATTATTTCATCTTTCATAATTTCTTTTTGAAAAATATATTCTATAGACACAATTCATTAATTAAATAATACTGCAAACCATTAAATGGTATAATTGATTAATACAAAAATTGATGAATTTCATATGAATTTTAAATTTTTATTTTTTCAAATTGATTGAAGGAATGGTTGTTAAATTTTTATTTAACAAATAAAAAACAGTGCTTCTGTTAAATTTTTATTTGTTATTATTTTGTGTTTTGCCTCTAATTTTTTATTTCCATTGTTAATAATTATATTTTTTTTAATGATTAGATTTTTTTTTGTCATTCCCTAAGTGGAAATTTATATAAAATCCATATACTCATCATTGATGATTTAACTTTTTTCACAAGTCAGTTATTTTATTGGACTTAAATGCTACTATTTTAGTTTTTAATATAACGTATATGGATGGGAAAAAAATTATATAAGTAATTTAAATATATATTATTATATATTGGTTATTTATTGTTTGTCATGATTTTTTTTTATAGTTCTAATTTTTTTTTTTGCAGTGCTAATAATTACTTTTTTTTTGTCATTTTTAAGGCTAAAATCTCTATTTTAAAGGATATTAATTATTTTTCTTTTCCCACAAGTCAACTGTTTTGACTGTCATAGGTCAAGTTTTTAACTTTGGGCATGCAATTGGTTAAAAAAAAATTATTTTAAATAATTATTATAATATCTTTTCATATCTAAGTAATCAATACACCCTAACCTCTACTTTTAGATTCTTAGCCTCTTAGCTTTAGCCAGTAGGTATAATTATTGTTTTGGCTTTATCCACTTATTTGCTATTCACTTTCAACTTATTATAAATACAATAGTCTTTGCAGTAAATGTAACTCACAACCACTGTTTTATTCTCTCTTTAAAGCAAGTACTTTTTTAAATGCTTTCCTATTTATTTTTTATGTTATTGGAATGATATTAATTGACTTTTATGTTCTTGGGATGATATTAATTGACTTTTCATGGTATTTATAACACTTTTAAGATTTTTATGATATCATGTTTTTTCATATTTGTTTATTATTTTTTTGCATGTCTTTTTTTACTATTATCCATAGATTCTTTTAAGTATCAATGTTTGAATAAATACTTTAATTAATATTCTTTTTAATCTCCTTTCATACATTGCTTAGGTTATAAATTCATAGTTGTTAATTAAAAAATTTATTTAGTTTGTTTTTTATATTCTGTTTTTGATGTTATTGAGGTTAGAAATAAATAAATATTCATTAAATATTTTATTTTAATCACTTTGAGTTAATTCTTAAATGTTTTTCCTTTAAGGAAAAAAATATGTAATAACTGTCATTTTTATAGTGTTTTTATTGATTTTTTATGTTTGGGCAATTTATTAAATTTAAATGAGAATGTTGAGAATTTCAAGAGTTTTTTATTATTGATGTTGTAGGATTTTGTGATGATCATTTCATATTCTTAAGGATATAATTTGGTAAAGTGTAAAACATGAAAGTTGTTAATTTATATCTTAGCTATAATTCTGTAAAATGGTTTGGTAAAATTTTTTGTATGTGATGAGTTGTGTCTAATTGAGCAAGGTTGGTCTGGTCGAGAGTTTCTGCAGGGATGCAGTGTATGTTTGGAATTACTGGGAATGATTGAGGCAGAATTAACTGAAGTTGTAAACATGAAAAATGTTTCTTTGTATGTTGAGATGATGACTGTAAAATTTCAGAATTTTTGGATAAGTATATCTCAGTGGAGATTGATTTGTATCAGAGTTGTTCGGTTAGATTTTAGGGGCAGGAGTTTGGGTGACTTTTGGAGAGTCACTACGGTCTGTGAGTTGATTATTTTGATTTGAAATTTTGATAGGTTGTGCTCCTGCATGTTGATTTTAAGTGATAAATTAGTAAGTTTGGATAATTGTAGCTCATTTGCGAGCTGGCTAAGTGTGGGATGTTCAGGCAGGAGTTTAACTTAGAAGAATTTGTTATGGCGAGCCAGCAAAATGCGAGGAGGCATTTTGCGAATTGGAAATGCGAAGTGAGGTAATGGCGAAGTAGAGAAGTGAGGTCGCCGAAGTGGCAATAGGCGAAGAGGATTTGGCAAGAGCTTTGGCGAAGAGGATTTGGCAAGAGCTTTGGCGAAGAGGATTTGGCGAAGAGCTTTGGCGAAGAGGATTTGGCGAAGAGCTTTGGCGAAGAGGATTTGTGAAGAGCTTTGACGAAGAGGATAAGGTGAGGTGACATTATGCGAAGAAGCATTATGCGAAGAGAGAACGTGCGAAGTGGCAGTTCGCGAAGAGGCGAAGAAGCATTGCCGAGGTGGCTTATGCGAGGAGAGTCTGGCGAGGCAGCATGTGCGAGGTAGCATTGCCGGATCAAGATTGGCGGGATGGCAAGTGCGAGCTGGGAATGTGAAGTGGGATTAGCGAGCTAGTTAGGCGAGGCAGCTTTGCCGAGGCAGGTCTGGAGAGGCGAGCTAGCTAGCGTATTTCTGGGGCAGTGTCTATTTAAACTCAGTGAACCCCAGTAGCATTCCATGATTTTCTTTCTTTCTTTCATCGTTTAATTTCAGTCTTTTCTCATAATACTTTCATTTCTTGTCTAAGGCATGAATACTCAGATTAATGCAATAGACTTCTAGATTAGTCTATATTAAGGCAGAATCATCAGATTTGAGCAGTATTTGCAGAAATTTCAGTTTGAAGGAAATAAGGTAAATTTTCTTCCTAAGCTATTTTCTTTGGATTTATTTAAGTCTATGAGTTAGGATAATTAATTCTGGGTATCCAGAATTTATTGTTAGTGATATGAAACTATTAATGGTAATTAATGGGGAAGAAATTTGGAGGTTGAGACTGCCATGAACAGTAACTCCGAAAATTTAATGCAGATTTTCTTAAGAGATAAATGAAATTGTTGTTGAGAATTAAGAATAGAGACTCTAAGATAATTAATTATTAAGAAATCATGTTGAATATTATTGATTTGGAGAAACTCTAATTTTGTATATTTGGGGCATTTCTTAGGAGGAGAAATTCGAAATTGATTGAGGTATTAAAGTGAGCAGATTTCTAAAGAGAAATTTGTGTAAGAGGTAAGTATGAACATCCTATTTGATTATTGTTCTTTGGAATTAAAATGACCAAAGTATTCTTATATTAATTATCCTATTGCATATATATTTATATACTTGAACAATGTGAATAACTTGATCAATATTCTTGGATCAAGTCTACATGTTTCTTTCTTATGAACCCGGTTTAAATAATGTTATATGATGATGGTCTTGCGACCAACATGCTTCTTATGATTTTGAAACCCATGACCCATGGATAGAACGCTTTTCCTAATGAGAGTAAATTCATTGGTCCATTGTGTACTTTAGGAGCCCAGCCGATAGGATTTTTATCCGTGATCCACCTCGAGGGGGCTAGGAGCTCTAGGTGCATGCCTGGCCAAGCATGTGTGCACGTTGAGGTAGCAAGGCTACCGATATGTATGTTATGATATGTGATCAGTTCTACTAGATGAGATTTGATAATTCCATTCCTTGTGGGCATTCTATGTTCTAAATATGAACCATGATATGAATTTGACATGATTTGATATAGCCAAATTATTATGAAAACCACACTCCTTTCAAGTAAAGGTCATGACCTCTTTCATGCCTATATGTATAATTATTTGTTTATGACCATGATTCCATATTCAGTTCTCATTGTATAATATTCATATCTTACTGAGTTGAAGGCTCACTCCTCTTCTGCGAATTTCAGGTGATAGTTTAGCTCGTGAGTGTAACACCTCAACCTAAACCCTATAGGGACCCTTAAGGGGGACTTAGGGGGAATTTTTTCTTTCTTTATAATATGCTCATATGATGTATATAGGCATGAAATTGATAGTTATGCATGTTATATGACTTGATTTTAGGCATAGAAGTGGTTTAAAGTCAGTTAGGACGAAATCGAAAAATTTTGAGTTTTTGGTGAACTGGGGGCAAAATGGTCATTTTACAGCCCCTTCTAGTTTTTATGGATTTAGCATTATATTTGAAGAAAGAAAAGAATAAAATTGAATGTAAATGGTATTATTTTATTTATTTGAAAATTATACGGAAAAATAAACCCAGTGGAAACCAGTTCCCGGTAAGCAGCTTAATTGAGGTGTTTGAGGTGCTTCGGTGTGCACTAAGGGCATTATGGTCTTTTCCTTCATAATGTGGGATTATAGAGTGTGTATAATCTTATGATAATAGTTTAGGCTTGATTAAATCCAACCATTGGATCAAATAATGGAAAAATGGACGGTTGGATTAATCGGGTGCAAATTTGCTATCATAAGCTCAATCTATTGGATTTTTCCTTTTGGTTTTTGATTTGGTGTAGCAAATCTATATGTTAGCCATTTATGTTGACTTTGGATTAACCAATGGCATAAAAGTAAAGGAAATGGATGGTTCGATGGCTATTTTACACCAAAAGTACCAATAACTTATACCATTGAATCCTACCATTCATATTTAAATGATTTTCCCACCTCTTCAGCATTTATTCTTCTTCCTTAGCCAAAAACCTGCAGCAAACTCCATTGATAAACCTTTAAAGTTTCGGTCACTTCACCTTTTATCCATTTCTTATGCTTTTCTTTCATTTTTTGATGGAAATAGGTTAATTCCATCATCCTAAACACAATTCTAACCATAGAATCCATAGAAAAACTCATTTAAGTAACAATTTAATTCAAAGAAGATTTTGAAGAAATTTTGGTAAGTTGTTTCTATTTGAATTCTTTTGGTTTAGGAATGTTTATATGGTGTTCCTAGTTACTATTGATGGATTAGAATCCATTTTGTATGGTTGGAAAGTGATATGAAAGTTTGAAACCCTAAATGATGAACTTTGAT